>JAJOOR010014925.1:0-32643 GCA_036250505.1 Solanum acaule
TTTTTTCCTATTATACCCTTATTTACACTTCTTGAAAATTGTAAAAGTGTATGTTGTTTCCCTCCAATTTATTTCACTTGAATTCAAAAAAGTGGTTGTAATTTTGAAGTGAAAAGTTGTCATAAGGGTAAAATTGTAACTTCACTGTGCTAATCATTGTTGCCTTAATCTGTGTGTCATTTCTAAAGTGGACAACTAAAAAGGGACGAAGGGAGTACTTACATATAATTACTTAGATCTAACTAATATATATTGTAAGTGTATTTTAACTAGGTAATCCATCCTACTTTTCATGAGTTTAACTAATAGTCATCGATAGTATAAAAATTAGTCACACTGTCAAGTCACGTTATAAAAAAAAGATAATTTATCTTAATTCAAGTGTTGGATATCGATAGATCATATCGATATAGTAAAAAGTTTTTTCATTACACTATCATACTAAATAATAGTAATAATTCTTTTCATATATACTAGTACACTTTCTATAAACAATTTATCTTTAACTAGCACAATATATATATACTATGCAACGTCAGTATATAGAAGTTAAACTAACAGTATTATAATTACCTTCTCTTGTAGCAACCTCTCCGGTCCTGCTTCTCCTTCTTCTTCTTCAATCCAGAACCCGAATTGGGTTGATCAACTTCCTCGATCTGGCTCTGGGTTAAACTATTATCGGAATTGCCCAAACTATTCAACACAGTAATAGCCTGAGTAAAACATCCCCAGATTTTTCGAATAAATTCATCAGCTAAGACTGATTCATTAGGTTGTTTAAGTAGACTTTGAAGTTGGACAGCGAATATTTTTCCTTCAACAAGTTCTTTTATCAATCTTTTATGTGGGTTTTCACCAAGAAATTCCTCCATTTTTTTTAAATTATAAGATCTGAGAATATGGGAAGTGATGGGGCTATAAGTTATATATGGTGGGTGAGAGTGAGAAGGAAAGAGATAAGAACATGAAAGGAAGCTCCAAGGAAGCAAACCCAACTAAGAAAAAAAGTTGAAATATAAGACATTTTTATTTATCTTTCTAGAATTTGACGTATGCTAAGTGACGTTAAACTATATGACGCAATACTATATTTTTGTTGTATTTATTTTTTCCTGTGTTATTTGTGGTGGTATTAATACCCCTTCTATCATTTTTTTTTACAATATATAATTATGGTGGTCCTTGCCGACAAACGTCTATATGATACTCCTCTTTTTTTTTGTCGACCTTATCTCTCTTGAGGTTTTTGCTTTTAATACATACATTCTCTGTAATTTCAAATATTACATAAAAATTATATGTTTTATCGAGAAAAATAGTGTAATTAAATTTGAGTTAATATCTTAAAAGGTCACTGAACTATAGGAAATTATCTAACAAAGTCATTGAACTTTTTTTTATATCAATAAAATCACTAAACTTAAGACTTTTATCTTTAAAAATCACCAATGTACATTTTTCATTAAAACAAATTTTAGATGACAAATTAAATTATTTTTTATATCATATAATTATAATTATGAACTCCACAAATAAACAAAATCATAAAATCTATTAATTTCGAAAGGATAAGTCTCTAACTCTATGAGACCAGAAAGGAACGGTAAATCTGATCCCATAATACACAGGATGCTTGGCATCAATTAGCTGCCTGAGTAATTAGGATCAGCCACTGCATATATAATAATAATAAACAACAAAGTTGAAAATTCGGCCGATGCGTTCAAACTGATGGCATAGTGCGAGACAGGAAAAAAACTCGGTATAAAAATAAATATATTTTATAATTTTTGTATGGGTAGAGTCCATGATTACATGACATAAAAATAATTTGATTTTCCATTTAAAATTTATTTTATTGATAAATGTAATTGAGTGATTTTCTAAAATAAAAGCCTTAAGTTGAGTGATTTTATTGAAACAAAACAAAATTTAATGATTTTGCTAGATAATTTCCCATAGTTCAGTGACCTTTTAAGATATTAACCCAATTAAATTTATATGAGATTAAGGACACATCTTAATTTAAATCATAAGATTTAATTATTAACGATTGAATACTATTGTTTTAATAGAAAAAAGAGACAATAATGTTAAAGTAGATAAATGTGAAGTCGGACGAAGCTTTTAAGCTTTGTGGATGTAGATGAGAGCTGGGTTTGGTGTTGCTTGCTTCAACTCCGAGAATATTCGGTGAGGATCAATGTAATAAAATGAAGAGTGAGGAAATGATAAAAGTTTGGGGCACAAGAAAATATATTTTTTTATCTCAAGTATTGCTTGGAATAAGGTTGCCCTTCCAAATGTAGAAAATAAATTATTTATAGGTTACAAAGGTAGGACACCAATCAATGATAAAGCTCCACTCAAGTCCTAAAGTACTACACCCAATGGATGTTGATCATGGGGTAATGTTATTAGTGGTGTCAACTAATATCCGTATGTCGTGCTCAGGCTATCTGTATGGTGATATCCGCATATTTATCTTCTTTCTTTTTCCTTTTTTTTAAAAATCTTTTTGGCCACATCATTGAGAATTCTTTGTAGGCTGAATCTCATTGCTTCCCCAAATTCATTTATTATTTGGACACCATCCAATTCTCTACTCACGCTTCCACGCACTTTAAGTTTTTATTTTCAAAATAGGTAGTCCCTTCATTTTTCGGGTATGGCGCGAGATGTGGCGAGAAGCGAGATATTTTTCATAGGTCTTGAGTCTTGATGATGAATATATTTCTGAGAAAAAAAGTGTTGGACCTATATATCATCTTAAATGCTACTCTATACATAACTCGATCACTAATAAAATAAAAGTGTGTCACCCAAGGCAGTAATTTCTTCCTTCTCTGGATTTTAATAAATTGGGATTCCTATGTTCATTTCAACAATTCTCGACTTGAGAATTTATTTTGATGCTTCTGAATTTCATTCTTAGAGTTTCATATTTTCTTTTCCCGGGCTCCCCTCTTATTTCTCTTATGTAAACTTCCAACTCATGTTCTGTGATCATGACTTAAAATGTCTTTGTCTTCTTTTGATCATGTCAAGTCTTCTTTCCTAGAGAGCGGTTTGAGGTGTAAGATTAAATACTTTAATACATATCAGGATTTTGAACACAATAATCTTACATAGAGATCGTTAGGGATACATACCTGATGCGGAAGACATCATCACAAAGAAAAGCGGAAGCGTTAGTCGTAAATTGATTTCTACCTCCTTGCCCTAGCCTTACATTACCACAACCTTCAGTGATAGAATTATTGTAGAGAATATGTGGTAACCCTAATAAGTGGAGGGAGGACCAATTTATAGAGGTTAAGACTTAATCTGGTACGTCCATCAAATAACCAATGTATGGACGAGATCTATTCTTTATTAAATATTATTTATGGTATTACTTGGGTCACAAGTAACCTTGGGTCATAAGTAAGAATTATTTTATCACATTCTCCCACTTGGCCCAATGACCATATAACATTAATATTTTTGATAAACATTAGTTGTGCATACAATAAATCTCTTCTGTAATGTCCATCATACATACCACAATATACAAACTACTAATGCGAGTTATGACGGTTGTACATAAATTTTAAGCTACATACTTCCTTCCATTTACTACTACATTAGCAACTTATCATACTAGGTCCATAAGATATAAAACATATAACATTACGGTCCACAATAATGTCTCACATAGACTTATCTTGTAATATCTCAAAACAATAATGTATACAATATTATGAGAAAGAAGAAATTCATTAATGTATATCAGAAACACATAATTGAGCTCAAAGTGTAAAAACATCATAAAAGTATCAATCATAAGTACAATCAAGACCCATTCTTTGAACATGTTCTTTAAATGTCTTTGGTTGTAAGCCATTTGTTAACGGATACGCAATCATAAGATCAATTCTAATATTCTCAAGTAACACTCTTTGTTTCTGAACATCTTCCTTGACAGTAAAGTACTTTAATTCCATATGTTTGGCACCTTTGGAGTACTTATTGTTCTTGGAGAAGAATACTGTTGCAGTATTATCATAATAAATTTTCAGCGGCTTGGTAATGGTGTCAACAACCCCAAGTCCTGAAATGAAGTTCCGCAACCATAATGCATGAATTGTGGCTTCATAACATGCCACAAATTTTGCTTCCATTGTGGATGTAGCAATGACAGATTTCTTAGTACTCTTCCACGATATTGCTCATTTAGCTAATAGGAACAAGTAACCAAAGGTGGACTTTCTAGTGTCAACACATCCAGCAAAATCTGAATTCGAGTATCCAGTAACTTCTAAGTTATTAGATCTCGTATGCATGAGCATATAATCCTTCGTTCCTTCCAGGTACCTTATGTCACGCTCCGAGCCTACACCCTGGACGCGATTGGCACTCGAGAACCATTGTTGGCCCCAAGCGAACCTTTGGCCTGGATTAACTCTTAGCGAAAGACTTACTTAACATAGAATAAATTCAAATGAAAGCTTTAACTCAAAAATCTCAAAAGATAAACTCAGAAATGTTTAAAGAAACATTCAACTGGCCCAAAGAGGCAACTCAAGTCTCAACATGATCAACTGAAAATGAAAAGACTCATGAACTAGTGTCTATCTATCTATAAAGCCTCTAATACTCTGAGGGATAACGGGACAAGACCCCCGATCATCCTAACAACTGAAATACTAAAAAGAAATATAATGAAGGGATCTTCCGGAAGCAAGAAGGCTCACCAAGAAAATCTGGAACTCGACTGGATCAACTAAGCATTGGCTGATGATCCTGGTCACGTGTATCTGCATTATAAAACATACAGGCCAAATGGCGTCAGTACATGAAATGTACGAGCATGCGGGGGAAATCTAAACCAGACATAAGCTTGAACTAGAAATGAAGAAATAACTTACCTTGTCTCAACTCAACTCAGGGATACTCAACTTACTCAACTCATTTCAATATAAAGCAGTAGTAAAGATGCATTATAAAGAAAAACTTTTAAAACAGTAAATAACAACTCAATGCATTAGAAAATATAATATACTCAGTTTGTATGCAAGGATACAAAATAAACTCTGTTTGTATATGAAATACAAAACAAACTCTAATGGAGATTCTCTAACCGAAAACCATCACTATGAGCTATGTGATGATACATCATCTAGCCCACGCTGGCAGAACTGTCATATACTTTGCCGGGGTATAAGACCTACTAACTAAGTGGATCCACTAGTCTATGCTTATAAGCAATAAGGAATCATCTAAAAAGTATGACCTTTTCTACCCACAGACTACATGGTTTATGAGGACTTTTGTCACTCCCCGAGGCTACCCCCTGGAAGCGGACACGGGACCTAGGATCACGAGTGAACCCAAGCTAACCCTAAGTCGGCATATCATAAGCATACTAGATAAACTGATTAAAGAACATAATGTGCGGAAGCTTAAAACATCATAAAACTGAAATGATGGGAAATACCCATTACTATCTGAATAAATAAACTGAGAGTTTACTAACAACTAAAAGATCAAACTCCAAAGATAAAACTGAATCTAATTATGTCTGAAATAAAGCATCTAACTGACTAGAGATGCTGGGACATGCCCCAGCTAAATCTAGAAAAAATTGAAACTAAAGACTGAAAGTAGAAAGATAATCATGTCAATCGTCCTTGAAGAATGATGACTCACCACTGATGCTGCTGAACTGGAGATCGGGAACCGATTTATGCGTGATTTGAATGGTGAGGACCTGAACCTACATCACAAGAAAATGTAGCGCAGAGTATGCGTCAGTACTTGAAGGGTATTGAACATGCATGATAGAATAAAGTTGAACAATATACATAACTGAGCAATGATATAAGATGAACATGATACTATACTAAAAATACTGAACATGAACTAACTGAATGCAATGACCAAGTCTATAACATGTTGAAACTGAATACCTAACTGTAACTGATAACCTGGTCAATGCAATAGAATTTGACTGTGGGAGCTACTAATCACCGACATAAAACCACGTGAGCTAAACGTGAAGTCTGATGTATACGCCCCATCGAGAGGACCCAATATACCCTGCCAGAGGTATAGAGGCATGACTAGCGTGATCACTAAACTGATGCCAACAGAGGGGACTTATAACCTATAGGGCACGTAGTTCTAGGACTTGAGGGTGACTGGCCCTAGTCCAACTCAGTATTAAGCGTACTCCCAATACAATGTATAAAATACAAAATAACTAAAATAGCTCAAGATTCTAACATGCTAACTGAAAATGCAACATTAAGTACTTATAATGAAACATTTGTAAACTAATGCATGTATATCTGAATAAACTGGCCTAACAAATGTAATTCATGAACTAAACGAATCTACACAACTAGGGTTCTGAATTTCATGCAAGTCTTTAGCAACATGGTTACGAAAATGTAATATTCTAATTAGGATTAATCTAATAGCTAAATCACAACAATAATCTGACGTTCTAGAAACTCTAGGTCTGAACATAATTAAGGGAATCAAAGAATTTGACTGAAATTTAGGGACCTAATGGGTGAAAGGAACTCACTAGTGAAATCTCACATACCTGGTGACGAAATTCACGGAGAAATATTTCAATTTTGGGGCTGGAACTGAAGAAAACCTTGATGCGTTCTTGAACTAGGGCTGCTCGACTTTTTCCTCTTGTTTTGCTCTAAGATTGATGAATTTTTGGTGAATTATGATTAGGTTAGGTTCTAATTTAGTTTCTAGGCTAAAATTGACCAAAATCACATAGTTTAGGGGTCCAACGCATAGGTAAAAAACCAAACGACCCCTGACTTAAAAGCCGTCGGGGCTAACCAACAGACTGATCGACGGTCCATGGACTGACCCACGGTCCGTCCTGGTCAACGTCATTTGGCTTTAGAGACTAGGTTTTGGGGGTCTTAATCCACGGACCAGGACCACGACCCGTGGTCTGACCTACGGTCTGTGGGTCCGGCCATGGGTCGACCCTTAGACAATTTTTCTGGACTTTTCTGGGAAGGGCTGTAAGTGGCCATCCACGGACCCCACTTACGGTCCGTAGGTGGTGCCCATCGGTGGCACCTGCAACTTCTGATTTCTGCAATCTCGTTTGTCTAGGACACGGGGTGTTACATTATCTCCCCTTTGGGAACATTCATCCTCGAATGAAGACTAAACTAGTTAAAGATGGAAGGAGAGAGCTGCAAACCTTACCACTAAGTAATGGAAACTGAAATCTGACTGAACTAAGTTCCAAGAACAAGAAAATATGCTGAAAATGCAAGTATAAACTGAAGGAACAAGATACTAAGACTGAAGCTACGCATGAATAACTGAAAAACTGGAGAGGAACTATTACCTCAAGCTGGAGTGGAATCGGAAGGAAAGAGATGAGGATACTTGTCCTTCATGGCTTCTTCTGCTTCCCAAGTAGCTCTCTCTACGGACTGACTGCTCCACAAAACCTTAACTGAAGCGATTTCATTGTTTCTCAACCTTCGAATCTGACGATCAAGAATTTCAATTGGCATATCCTCATAAGTGAGATTATCCTTCACATCCACACTTTCCAATGATACTATGGATGTTGGATCACACACACACTTCTTCAACAACGAAATGTGAAAGACCATATGAACTGCTGCTAGTTCTGGTGGAAACTCTAACTCATAAGACACTTTAGGAACACATAAACGACCCTGATAGCGAAGCACATCATCTCCCCCTTGGGAGAAAACTTCAACCTTCTGCTGATGAACTGCACCCTTTATTGAAGCAATATAGGATCACTGTCTTGATTTTCCTTAACCTTCGCTACCAATGAAGATTCTTACCCATTCTGAACTGTCACACCACCATCTGATATGCTCATAAGGTGAACTCCCAAGTGAGCAAGCATGTGAACATCCTTTGCTAGTTCTTTTCTTTCTTCCTCAACATGTGCTACACTACCCATAGATAGTTTGCTAAGAGCATCTGCTACTACATTGTCCTTACTAGGATGATAAAGCACATTCATATCGTAGTATTTGAGGAACTCAAGCCATCTTCTCTGACGAAGATTCAACTCTTCCTGGGTGAACACATACTGAAAGCTCTTATGGTCTGTGAACACATCTACGTGAACACCATACAAGTAGTATCTCCAAATTTTAAGTGCAAACACCACTACTGCAAGCTCGAGGTCATGAGTCAGATAGTTTTTCTCATACACCTTAAGCTGTCTAGAAGCATAAGATATAACCTTACCTCGCTGCATCAACACACAACCTAGGCCGACTCTGGACGCATCACAATATATCATATACCGTCTGAACCCTCTGGTAGAGTCAAAACAAAAGTTGTAGTTAACCTAGTTTTCAATTCTGCGAAGCTCTTCTCACACTCATCTAACCACCGAAACTTAACCTTTTTTTGAGTCAACTTAGTCAATGGAGAAGCTATGGATGAAAATCCTTCCACCAACCTTCTATAATAACCCGCTAGACCCAAGAAACTTCTGATATCTGTAAGAGAGGTAAGTTTGGGCCATTGTTTCACTACTTCTATTTTCTGAGAATCCACTCGGATCCCTTCGCTAAGTATAATATGCTCAAGGAAAGCAACTCATTGCAACCAAAACTCACACTTGCTAAACTTAGCGAATAATTGGCGATCTTTGAGAGTTTTCAGGACAACTCTCAAATGAGTCGCATGTTCTTCCTTATTTCTAGAGTAAATGAGGATATCATCAATAAAGTCGATAACAAATAAGTCCAAATACTACTTGAATACCATGTTCATCAAATCCATGAAAACTACAGAGCATTGGTTAGTCCAAATGACATAACTACAAATTCATAATGACCATACCGAGTTCTGAAGGTTGTTTTCAGAATGTCACTATCTCTGACTCTGAGCTGATGATAACCGGATCTGAGGTCTATCTTCGAAAAATGACTAGCACCCTAAAGTTGGTCGAACAAGTCATCAATCCTGGGGATAAGGTACTTATTCTTGATTGTGACCTTATTCAACTGTTTATAATCAATGCACAACCTGGGAGACCCATATTTCTTCTTCACGAATAACACTGGTGCACCCAATACGGAAATACTAGGTCAAATGAAGCCCTTATCTAGAAGGTCTTTCAACTGTTCTTTCAATTCCTTAATCTCAGCTGGAGCCATTCTGTAAGGAGGAATCGAAATAGGCTGGGTATCTGGAAGGAGATCAATTTCGAAGTCGATTTCCCTTTCGGGAGGAACTCCGGGAAAATCTTCTGGAAACTCATTAACTACTGGAACTAACTCAAGAGTTGGGGTTTCGGTGCTTGAATTCTTAAACCAAACTAGATGATAACGATAACCCTTAGAGATCATCTTTTTGGCCTTAAGGTAAGAAATGAAATGACCCATAGGTGCTAAGCTACTACCCTTTCATTCTAAGATTAGTTCGTCTGGAAATTGAAAACGAACGATCATAGTTCTACAGTCGACTGAGGCATAACATGAATGTAACCAATCCATGCCTAGAATGGTATCAAAGTCTACCATTTCTAACTCTACAAGATCTGATGAGGTGACTTTCTAAGAGACTGTGACAGGGCAATTTTTGTATACCCGTCTAGCTATAACTGGGTCACCGACTGGAGTAGAGACTGAGAAAGGTTCTAAGAGGATTTCTGGACTGACACTGAAATTGACTGCTATATAAGGAGTTACGAAGGAAAGAGTAACCCCTGGATCTAACAAAGCATAAACATCTAAATGAAAGACTCGTAACGTACCAGTGACCACATCAGGAGAATCTTCCTGATCCTGGCGAGCCTGAAGAGCATACAACATGTTCTAGCGCTGACCGCCACCTATACCAGATGAGTTACCCTGTTGAGTCAGATGACCTGTTGGTGCTGCTGAAGTTGTAGACTGAGCCCTACCATTATTGCCTCCTTGACCCTGTTTAAAAGAGGGCAACCTGTGACCAGACTGACCACACCCAAAACATCCTTCATTTCCTGTAAGACACTCGTCCGGATGGCTATTACCACACTTTGGACAAGTTGGGTAGGTCTTGGTGCCTGAAACACTCCCCTGAGACTTGGAGCCTGATGTCTTACCTTTCTGATCCTGTCGAAACCTGGAAGATGGAACACTAGCTGATGACGGTGCTGGAACTGAAACTGCAAGCGATTTCCACCATCCGATTTCTGTTGAGAAGACTCATAGTTGCCTGTCCTAGCCTTTTTGTTCTCCTTGGCTTGTTCTCTAAGTTTGTCTCTCTCAACCTACTGAGCATGACTCATGAGCCTAGAGATGTTCATATCTTCCAGCAACATAACATTTCTACACTCTGTTCTCACCAAGTCAAATACCCCAAATAGAAACTTACTCATCTGAGTCCTGGAATCGGCAACCATGTGAGGAGCATACCTGGAGAATTGGGTGAACTTAAGCCCGTACTCTTGGACTGTCATTGAAACTTGCCTCAAATTAATGAACTCCTGAGCTTTTGCCTCTCTTATCTCTCTCGGAAAGAACCTGTCCAGAAAAGCTTCGGAAAAACACTCCCAAGTCACATGAGCGGCATATGTACCCTTATTTTCCTTCCATTGAGTAAACCAGATGTGAGCTACATCCTTGAGCTGGTAGGATGACAATTCTACCCTATCATTTCCAGTCACTTGCATCACTCCAAAGATCTTCTTGACCTCATCTATGAAGTTCTGGGCATCCTCACCAACTTGCGACCCTAAAAACTCAGGCAGATTCATCCTAAAAAAATCACGAACCTTGGCTGCCACTGATCCACCACTAGCATTTGCAGGAACTAGAACCTGCTGATTGTTCTGGTTGGTCACACTCTGAGCCAAAAGCTGATTGGAGTTCCGAAACTCTGCATTCGAAACTTCCTAATCTGGGACTAGAGGATCTGCATTAGCGTTGCGGGAATTCATATTCCTTGTGTAAGCTCTACGAGGGGGCATGATATGAAAACGCACAACAATGGATTATAGAGAGATCATACCAACACACGATAAAAATATCAAGAAAGTGAAGTTTTCCTAAAACACTTTGTAGCGTCCCTCTCATTAGATATGGTGCACTTCACACCCATGAAAAGTACTCTACTTAGTGTGGCTTTTCAGACATCCTACGACACTTAAACCTAGTGCTCTGATACCAAGTTTGTCACGCCCTGAGGCTACCCCCTGGACACGGACACGGGACCTAGGATCACGAGTGACCCCAAGCTAACCCTAAGTTGGCATATCATAAGCATACTAGATAAACTGATTAAAAAAAATACTGTGCGGAAGCTTAAAACATCATAAAATTGAAATGATGGGGAATACCCATTACTATCTGAATAAATAAACTAAGAGTTTACTGACAACTGAAAGATCAAACTCCAAAGCTAAAACTGAATCTAACTATGTCTAAAATAAAGCCTCTAACTGACTAGAGATGCTGGGACATGCCCCAGCTAAATCTAGAAAAAACTGAAACTAAAGACTGAAACTAGAAAGATAATCATGCCAATCGTCCTCGAAGAATGAGAACTCACCATTGATGCTGCTGAACTAAAGATCGAGAACTGATCTATGCATGATCTGAATGTTGAGGACCTGAACCTACATCACAAGAAGATGTAGCGCAGAGTATGTGTCAGTACTTGAAGGGTACTGAGCATACATGATAGAATAAAGCTGAACAATATACATAGCTGAACAAAGCATATAACTGAGCAATGATATAAGATGAACATGAAACTATACTGAAAATACTGAACATGAACTAACTGAATACAATGACAAAGTCTATAACATGCTGAAACTGAATACTTAACTGTAACTGATAACCTGGTCAATGCAATAGAATCTGACTGTAGGAGCTACTAATAACTGACATAAAACCATGTGAGCTAAACATGGAGTCCGATGTATACGCCCTATCGAGAGGACCCAATATACCCTGTTAGAGGTATAGAGGCATTACTGGCGTGATCATTAAACTGATGCCCACAGAGGGGACTTATAACCTATGGGGCACGTAGTTCTGGGACTTGAAGGTAATTGACCCTAGTCCAACTCGGTATTAAGCCTACTCCCAATAGAATGTAAAAATACAAAATAACTGAAATAACTGGATTGCTCAAGATTCTGACATGCTAATTGAAAATGCAACATTAAGTACTGATAATGAAACATTTGTAAACTAATGTATGTATATTTGAATAAACTAGCCTAGCAAGTGTAATTCATAAACTAAACGAATCTACACAACTAGGGTTCTAAATTTCATGCAAGGCTTTAACAACATGGTTACAAAAATGTAATACTCTGATTAGGATTAATCTAACAGCTAAATCACAGCAATAATCTGACGTTCTAGAAACCCTAGGTCTGAACATAATTAAGGGAATCAAAGAATCTGACTGAAATCTAGGGACCTAATGGGTAAAAGGAACCAACTAGTGAAATTCCACATACCTGGTGACGAAATTCACGGAGAAATCTTTTGATTTTGGGGTTGGAACTGAAGAAAACCTTGTTGCGTTCTTGAACTAGGGTTGCTCGACTTTTTCCTCTTGTTTTGCTCTAAGATCGATGATTTTTTTGTGAATGATTGATTAGGTTAGGTTCTAATTTAGTTTCTAGGCTAAAATTGACCAAAACCACGTAGTTTAAGGTCTAACGCATAGGGAAAAGACCAAACAACCCTTGACTTAAAAGCTATGGGGGCCAACCGACTGACTGATGACCGATGGTCCGTGGACTGATTGACGGTCTGTCCTGGTCAACCCTCGTTTGGCTTCAGAGACTAGGTTCTGGGAGTCTCAATCCATGGACCAGGACCATAACCTGTGGTCTGACCTACGGTTCGTGGGTCGTCCCTTAGACATTTTTCTGGACTAATCTGGGAAGGGCTGCAGGTGGCCATCCATGGACCCCACCTACGGTCCGTGGGTGGTGCCCGTCAATGGCACCTGCAACTTCTGATTTCTGCAAGATGGTCTTTCTAGGACACGAGGTGTTACAACTTTGAGTTATCTGAATTTGTCCACATATCGGTGCTCAGTACTACTCCAAAATATAACTAGCTCATATATTTAAAAGCATAACTCTTTCTGTGGTTTGAGATTATTACTCAAAAATCTTTCTCTTAAAAGAGATGGTACTCAAAATTGCTCAAAAACTCTTTTGGAAATCGGTGTTTCCTCTCATCTTTAATGTGAAAACATTTTCTCTTGGGAATACTTAGTTCCTATATATCATTTTAAAGAAAATGTACTCAACTCTACTATTTCTCAAACTCAAGTGCTCAAGTCTTAAAACAAGTTTAAAAGAATTGTAAAAGACTTATTAAAATTACTCGTAAGAACTCTCAAGACTTGACTCTTAGCTCTACCTTGAATTTGAATTATGGATTCAAGGGTTATGATCTCATGTTATGGATGATCTATCGATGTTTATATATACCTTAGAGTGTAGAAATCAATTAGAAAGCATAGGTACGATTCGAGGGAACTCATACAGAAAGAAGGACTAAAGAATAGGGGACCTGGCGACCCTAACACACTGAGTGGCGCGGGGCGCCAGACCCTGAACTATAGAAGGGAAGTTGGGGCGCACTGAGTGGAGCGACTCCCCAGGAGCTAAACTACAGGCCAAATCTTGTGGCGCACTGCTGGGGCGGCGCGCCAACCTCTGCCCAGATTTCTCGACAAATTTTCTTACTCGTTTTCTAACCCCAATTCGCCTAGAATCGAAAGGTTTCTTCCCCAATCACTTAGATTCGAATACCCAACCAAAGTACACGTTAACCTACTCAAAAAAACTCTCAAATCACCAACTTTCAACTCAAGAACTCATCAAAACCCCAACAATCAAAATTACGATAGGAATTTCAAGAAAACTCATCAAGAACTCAAATTCTTCAACTTTAAGAACGAAATTGCACTGAAAATAACATGATTGGCGTGTGGGTGAACGAACCCAGCACTATGAGAACTCACATACCTCTTAGGGATCAAACCCTTGGCAAAACAATCATCGATTTGCAAGAAAACTTGAAAAGCTCCCCAACTTTTTTCTCCTTTTCTCCTCTTCTTGAACTTCTCTCAAAACCCTAGCGTATATTAGGATTTGTAAAACTGAACCAAATCAGTTTAGACCCCTAAATATTACCAAAATTTGTTTTAAGCTGACGGGGTAAGGAAAAGACCAAAACACCCCTCTGAAATCCGGGTAACTTTTTTTTATCTTGGACATAAATATTTTTAAATGATCATATCTCCCTCATTCGAACTCGAAAATTAGCAAACTCGGTGGCGTTGGAAAGAGAATTCCAAGACCTTTCATTTAATATCTTATTGGCCACCTAAATCATCATGCACTGAGAGTTATGGTCGTTTGATGTTGATCCAAAACTCACAACTTAATCTTAACTTGCAAAATTTTAGATTTTGCTCTTTCCAAATTAGTTCTTTCTATTTTTAGATATTTCTAAGGCGGGATGTTACAATATCTCTCCCTTGGGAACATTTGTCCTCGAATGATATCACTTTAACGTAGAACTAAGGTGTAACATCTAACATTCAACTCAAACACCCAACATGCAATTCAATATAACATAGCACATCAATTAGAAGAGTGTTTTTCAGAAACATTACCTTGGTCTGAAATTTCTCCGGACTCAAAGAGATGTGGGTATATGTTCTTCATGTCCTCCTTAGCCTCCCAAGTAGCCTCCTCAATGAACTGATTTCTCCATAATACCTTGACTGACGCTACCTACTTGGTTCTCAACTTGTGAACCTGACGATCTAGAAACTGAACGGGAATCTCCTCATAAAATAGGTTGTCCTTAATACCAATATTTTCAGTCGGTATAATAAGTGAAGGATCTCCCATACACTTATTCAACATAGAAATTTGAAACACCGAATGGACTGCTGCCAACTCTGACGATAGCTCCAATTCGTAGGCTATATTGCCAATCCTCTTGGATATCCTGTAAGGACCACTATACCGGGGGCTAAGTTTCGTCTTCTTACCAAATCTCATAACAC
Source organism: Solanum acaule (assembly GCA_036250505.1). Taxonomy (NCBI): domain Eukaryota; kingdom Viridiplantae; phylum Streptophyta; class Magnoliopsida; order Solanales; family Solanaceae; genus Solanum; species Solanum acaule. Next base: position 15,073 of record JAJOOR010014925.1, read on the forward strand.
CCTTCATGGGTGACACCTTCAAGTAAACCTAATCATCCACCTCAAACTCTAAGTCTCTTCTCCTAACATCAGTGTATGACTTCTGACGGCTCTGCGTTGTTTTCAATCTTTCTTGAATGATCTTCACTTTCTCCATGGCTTGATGAGCCAAGTCTGGTCATATCAACCTAGCTTCACCAACCTCAAACCATCCAATAAGAGATCTGCATCTTCTCCCATAAAGAGCTTCATAAAGAGCTATCTAGATGCTAGAGTGATAACTATTGTTGTAAGCGAACTCTATGAGAGGTGAGTGATCATCCCAATTACCTTTGAAATCGATCACACAAGCCCTCAACATATCTTCTAAAGTCTGAATGGTGCGCTCTGCTTTACCATCAGTCTGAGGATGGAAAGCAGTACTCAAATTCACCTTCGAATCCAATCCTTTTTTTATGAAGGACTCAAAGATTTTGAGTTTTATTTTTATTCTAAAAATAAAAAGAGTAGTTAGATTTTGAATGAATTAGAGTGGGTCGGTAGGTTTTTAATGAATTGTTTTGAATTTAAAACAAAAAAATTAATAAATTTAAGAAAAGAAAAAAAATGAAACGTGAGAAAAACAAAAAAAATGCAAATAAAAACTCACCTCGTAGGGGATCGACCTCAAGACATTGCACTTAAGTATGCGGAGCCTCTGCCACCTGAGCTAGGAGACTCATTTATAAGAGGTGTCCTTTAAATTGTTTTATCTTTTAGTTTATGTTTTTTATTTTTTTATATAGGTATATTTTGTAAAAAAATTCGACGAAGCCGTGTCACGTGACACACCTTAGATGTACTTAAATTTGCCTCAGTCGACGAAAATAGTACAATCAAATTTATATGAGATTAAAAACACACATTTTAGTTTAACTTATAAGATTTGATTATTAGCGATTGAATATTGTTATTTTAATAGATAAAAATATACTTTTAATGTTAAAGCAGATAAATATAAAGTTGGAGGAAGCTTTTAATCTTTGTAGATATAGATGAGAGCTGAATTTGGTGTTGCTAGCTTCAGCTCCGACAACGATTTAGTGAGGATCAATTTAATATAATGAAGACTTAGGAAATAATAAAAGTTTGGAGCACAAGAAAATATATTTTTTGATCTCAAGTATTGCTTGGAATTAGGTTTCCCTTCCAAATGTAGAAAATAAATTATTTATAGATTATAAAGGTAGGGCACCAATCAATGAAAAAGCTCCACTCAAGTCCTAAAATACTACACCCAATGAATGTTGATCATGGGGCAATGTTATTAGCGGTGTCAACTAATATTCGCCAGTCGTGCTCAGGCTATCTGTACAGCGATATCCACATATTTATCTTCTTTTTTTTTATCCTTTTTGCCACAACATTGAGAATTCTTTGTAGGCTGAATCTCATTGCTTCCCCAAATTCATTTATTATTTGGACACCATTCAATTCTCTACTCACGCTTCCACACACTTTAATTATTATTTTCAAAATAGTTAGTCCCTTTATTTTTCGGGTATGGCGCCAGATGTGGCTGAGAAGCGAGATATTTTCCATAGGTCTTGACGATGAATATATTTCTGAGAAAAAAAGTGTTGGACCCATCATCTTAAATGCTACTCTACACATAACTCGATCACTAATAAAATAAAAACGTGTCACCTAAGGTAGTAATTTCTTCCTTCTCTGGATTTTAATAAATTGAGATTCTTATGTTCATTTCAACAATTCTCGACTTGAGAATTTATTTTGATGCTTCTGAATTTCATTCTTAGAGTTCCGTATTTTCTTTTCTCGGGCTCCCCTCCTATTTCTCTTATGTAAACTTTCAGCTCATGTTCTGTGATCATGACCTAAAATGTCTTTGTCTTCTTTTGATCATGTCAAGTCTTCTTTCCTAGAGAGCGGTTTGAGGAAAAGGGTAAAAAGAAGAGATAGAGTTCCTTCTGAACTTGGAGTTGATAATATTGTCCCCGAGACATATTGCTTTCAAGATGATTTCAAGATCTCACCCTTCAACCATTTCAGGACACGAGATAGAGCAGTCATTTGTGCACTTCTTCTTTAAAAAAAATTAATACTTCTAATGTTCACATTGATTTTCGGTGTTCAAAGGATGAAATCCGGGTCATTGCTCCGAAGACTTTTAAGAGTGTTATGTTTTCGAAGCCAGGTAATTCATTTGTCTATACGTGCCCATTCTAAATGGGTTTTGGTGACCCACAATTGATGAGGTGATCATCTTATTTTGTCATACTTCGCATTGTGTTTGGGCTAGCTTGGGCTAGGACCTAACAACCGTGGCTTATCTAAGGGCTTTGGGTCTTGAGACAAAGAATTTTCTTCATTAACCTATTTACAAATCATATTTTCCCTCGAGATTGTCTATGGTGGTGGTGAAACTTGTGGGCAGAGGAAAACTTACATTCTCATGAGCCTTTTGATAGCAATGATCAAGGTTGGACCGATTTGTTTGTCCTTATGGTTACTGTGGACCTTATGTAACGATCCAAACTATCGGATCTTGCAGGCACCTATTCGATTCTAATTCGATAGTTGGACCCTTACCATTCATTTCACTTCTTATAGAAAACTTTTAAAGAATTACATCTAATTTAGACAAGGTAAGAAAAAATATAAGAAAACTCATTCATCTTTACAAAAAATTCTTTAACATTTCCCGAAGATCTGCTCTATACATGTACAAGAGTTTCTATCAAAATACGAACATAAAGTAAAGTGAAATAACATAAAAAGACAGATAGAACTTTCACTTGAGGACAAAGTATTAGTTAAAAGTTGATGATGAATGACCGTCGTTTCCTCGCTTCAGACAACCTGATGACACTATTGATTTTCATTGCATACTTGTATTCATATGTATCACCTATCACCAGTATAATTGGTTGTTGTTTGCACCTGTCAATCAAAGAATTCTCATAATATAATTATAATAACTAATAATGTTTCGGGTAGACAACAAAATGAATATAAGATTGATTGAAGTAAATTAATTCTTTAATAATCGCGCGAAGCGCGGCCAAGTCCCCTAGTGTTTAATAATAATCAAAATTTATCATTGTATTGAGTGGATAAGACTAACCAGTATGACATTAATTGTAAAAAGATTTTTCTTAGCTACTAACAACTTGAAAACTACAACTTATGTTTAATTTTTTTTTATTAAATTAAGATTTGATTAATAAATGTTGTATTGTTTAGAATAGCTTTGTGATCATGTATTATGCAATTTATAAACTTTTGTTTATTTGGTAAGATTGTATAACAATTGAGACGATTCTAATAGTTTTACAACTTATCGAGTTTTTATATTTATGAGAAAATATACTACATAAAAAGTCTAAATTGTATGTCCAAACAAAACTTTAACGTCATCTCATAATTCCATATCACGATTTCAAGTTATGATTTTATATCGAATGACCAAACAGACCCTTAGTTAATGAGGTGTAAAGTGAGAGAAAACTAGGAGCACATGAATATCAATATACTGCTTAGTATTTTGCCAAAAATTCAACCTTTTATAATTGAGTGGAAACAACTATTTATAGATATCAAAGAAAATGCTTTAGTCAATAGAATGCTTGAGCCCCATAATACATCTTTAATAGAAATGATCCACTAGGCACTAGTCCACTTGGAGATACTTTTACACACAACACATTGTAAATTTTGCGTGATTTGCACAATCTCATACAAACTTAATTTTCATGTCTATCCTTTTTTCTCTTTTAACACGTCTTCGGATCACAAGTCATTTTTTTTTCCTCCCTTCATGACTTTGAGTCATGTTCCTACCTTTTTCTCCACTAAAATCATTCTATTAATTCAACAACAAGACAGAAGCAAGCAAATTGAATATGCAATGGTCTGGATACTTCTCCAATTATTTCTCAAAGGAAGCTTTAAACTCTTTCTCTAGTTTCACTCTAATGCCAGATATTTCTTTATTCTAAACGGTCACGTGTATATTAAATTTTTTCTTAATATAATAATTCTTTTTAAAAAAAATCAGAGCAAGGGAATGACAAATATAAGACGACGGATCAATTTTTTACTAACAAAGTGAAATTTAGATAACAAACTAGTGAGCAACTAAGATTTCTATTTTATTTTATTTATATGACATTATTATGGAATTTGTAATAACTTGATTATGTCAATTTCATAAAATTAAATTCATAACATATCTTTTTTTTTGAAAAAAAATTACTAACTATATTCATAGTTATTTTTTATCCAACTTTAAGGCGAGGGGAGTTTTGGCATCTGTACTGTACATGTCTCAATGCGGCCTCATCCTCTGTTTGCCCTATACAAGAAGTGCTTCACTAGCGGCACTCAGAATGCTATCATCATCAACCGCCTTTTCACCAAACCCTAATCTTCCCATTAGTTCACTCCATTGCACCATGAAAGCCACCTCTGAACTACCTACAAAAGCCCCTAACTTTCCTTTCTTTTCTAACCCTAAGATTACTATTACCAAGTTACCGCAAAATCTTGCACCCTCTAACTGTTTCTCTGCAACTGGAGCAACAAATCCTGTTCCCATTCTGAAGGATAATGCATCGAGGAATGAGGAGGTTGAGGGTAGCGGTTTGAGCTCCGAATCACAACTTGTGGTGGTTTCTTTCTACAAATTTGCTGATTTCCCTGACCATGCTGATTTGAGGAAACCATTGAAGGAACTCTGTGAAAAACTGGTAATTATTGCCTTTTTACATGCTTATAGTTAATATAGATCGGTTTTATTGTAGAAAGGTTAATTTTTTTTCAGCTGAAGTTGTAGGAGTATTCCTGTTATTGCAGATTTAAAGTTGCAATACTGGTTAGTTGCATATGGTAATTTATTTATTTGATGAATGCAGTGCTAAAGTATGCACAAGTTTGTTTTTCTTGTTCAAGTGACCCGGTGTTGGACAGTATTTGATAGATAAACACTAGCTTCTATAACTCTTTGACATAGGCCAGGAAGCTGTTGCTTTGATTCACATGTCAGAGATGACTTCTTTTTGTGTATTATGTTTTGTTAGATGGATGATAAGCTAATTTTCTATCCTCTTATTTGTTCAATTCAGAATAATTGGAGAAGTTCTTTGTCAAAAAAATAATTGGAGAAGTTGGTCGCAAGGAGCCTATTTCTGTTTTACTCTTAATTCGTGCTGAATAAATGCATGCTCCTTGATTCATTTGTGTTTATTGATAGCCCCTTTCAAATTTCTCCTTAACCAGGTCTTTAGTTTATATTACATTAAAAGTTAGATGTTTTATAAAAGGAAGTGAGAAGAAGTCTAGCTCGTTCTTCTTCTCAACATTTCCACTTGGTTCTGTCTATGATGAAATAGTAGCTGCCCATTGTTTAATGTATTCTCTGTATGGTTGGTCAATCCTTTTCCCTTTATTCAGTTTCTCTTCCAAGTACAATTTTATTTGATAGTACATTTTTCAATGTTACTCGTTCCTCACTAAGCTGATCAAATTCAGCGTGTTTCAGGCGGTATTATTCTTGCACCTGAAGGAATCAATGGCAGCATATGTGGTACACGGGATTCAGTGGAAACTGTTCTTGCATTCATTCAAAGTGATGAGCGTCTGAAGGGGCTTAGATTGGTCGAGTCACCAGTGAGCCCAGAGGAAGAGGCTCTTCATCATGGACATATGAGCAGCTCTCCTCTTGCAGCAGGTGAGGATGCTCCCTTTAGGTGGGATCACGTGAGGGTAAAGCTCAAAAAAGAGGTAGGTTCGCAGGCCAAGTGTGATAAAGTTGCCCCACGTTGAAGATACATGCCTTTATGCCCCTCATGTCCTGGAAGTTGCTTTATTGTATATCCTCTTAGCATCAAGCACTCATCATATGTTTCTTGAACAGATAGTTACACTTGGAATGCCTTCTGTTTCACCAATTGAAAGAGTTGGCAAGTACATTAAACCGACAGAGTGGAATGCATTGATTAGTGATCCAGATGTTGTAAGTTCTTTCTTCAGTAACATCCTTATCCTTGTTCTGTTTAATTATTGATTAATTGATTCTTGAAGAATCTTACTTTGCATCAACATAAATTTTTTGACATGTAACTTATAACTTCAACTTGAGCATAAAATTCATCTAGTTTGCTTCATATCCTTTGGCTGAGTTGTGATTAAAGTCATATCCTGTATTTTTTATCGGTACATAATAACCTGTATTTTGATTTTATGTTCCATTTTGTATAAACCATACTTTGTGGGTAATGTAGCTCATACCTTTGAAAATTACCTGGACTTGTTTTTTCTACCAACAGAGTAGCATCCTTACATTTGCCACATTATTGGATCTCATCCCATTTATAATATGCCTAGAGGTATCATGTGAGTTTTCGATGCATGGAGTAGACTTAATATTGTGTTTGGTCTGCCTTTTGGCTTGTCCATTGACTTATAATCATGCCCATACAGGATTGAAGGTTGGGCCAAGCAAATGTTTACTCTTGAAGTTTAGAGCATTCAACCCCTTATCTGAACCCTAAAATTTGACTTAATTGGTACAATTGGTATTGTTTTTCCTTTACAGTGTTTTTGCAACATCCTACTTTAACTATAATCTTTGCTTGCGAACTTGTTTACTGTAGAAACAGCAAAATCCCGTCTTGTTTATGTTGCAATTCAGAATATTAAACTTGCTTGTACTTGGGTGAGGTGTGATCGAGTGAATTAGTGAGTAAGTGTTCATTTTATCTCTTCAGGGAACTCTTCATATTTTCCTTTTTTTTTTTATAAATAAAGTACTCAATATTTCCTACTTTAGCCAACAAGTCTTTTGCCTCTAGCCCCAAAATAAAGCAAGACATGTAGTAATGGCAATTAAGGAAAACATAAAGAGGAGAAACAAGGACATAAGTATAATGAATCTCATGAAGGGTTGTGATTAGTTTGGGAAAATATCTCATTCGAGGTCGGAGGTGGAAGGAGAGTACACTTATGAGGACATAGCTGTTGTGGGGACACATTATTGAAAGATGAATTTAAGAGATTGTATAGAATTTCTTAAGAGGTTTTCAGAGTGGAGAGACATTTTGGGACTTGAAAATTTATAATCATGTAAATGAATAATTCATAATCATGCAATCAATTCTGTACCGGATCAAAAGGGTTGTCTGATTTATAGTTCTAGTCAGGCCTCTCTATAACAACATTTCATTATAGCTGCCAAGTTTTCTTGAAAACTATTTTTGATGTTATATTTTACCTTTTTATAATAATGTTTTACCTATAACAACAGCCGCCATCATTATACCAATACTTTCTTATAAAATCAGCTCTATTTAAAGCCCTAATCAAATATTGATTTTTTCTTTAATTAATGATGCTAATTTTGATTGACAGAAGAAAAGACCATCTTTTTGTTGAAAGTTTGGACGAGTATTTTTACAAATTCAAGTGTTATTTTTCCACGAAGAGATTGGAATCTGCAGAACAAGTGACCGTTACAAATTTCTTCCATTAAATTTGATATTTTTAAAATTTTCAATTAATTTTAAATTGTGTATATGCTTTAGAGAGTTCAATTGTGTATAGGAAAAATACAACTGGTTATGAATTTATTTATAATTTATTAGCTTTTTAAAATTTTTAATTACGCAAGCACAAATATCTTTTGAGATTTTAAATTTAGCTATGAAGTTGCACGAAAAGGGCTGTGCATGAGATTTTGTAACTTATATAGGATTTTAGAACCGTTGTCTGTTCTTTCTTATGAAATGCCCAAAAACCACCAGAATGGAGTTTAATAGCAGAAGAATAATATGCTTAAATGAATAATTTTCTTTGCAGTTATATTTCAGTAATTTATGCATACATATATACACTTCTAATTGCTTCATTGGTTGTATTTCAAAATATATGAAAAATTCTCTGTATCTTGTACAAATAACTTTAGCATGCTGGTCCATCTAATGCCACAAGTGAACCCAGGTTCTCCTGGGTTGACTATTTGCATAAATAATTGGACATTGACTTTGAAAACCAACTCAAGCTTATTGGTGAACATGCTTGGTATCAGTGTTTAGGTTTATACATATTCAAGGTATTGCTATCCTGATATACAAATGAAGTTATCACATGCAAAGCTCAATATATGGTAAAATAGGGAAATTCTGGTTTTTAAAAGGAAGGAGTTTGGGTATTGCCCATTCTTTATGGGATTTTACTTATTAGAAAGTATAGGAATTTGTTACCCGTTCCTGATACATTCATTGTTTTGGTTCTTTTGTTTGAAATATTCTTGTAAATCTACTTCTTAAAGAAAATTGACTGCAAAAGACATGCTATCCCTCCCAAGGACCAACTATTGAGGCAAATAAGTGGGCGTTTGGCCATGTTTCATTGAGAAATTTGAAGAAAATTGGAGTTGTGGTCACCACGAATACAAATTGGAGTTGTTTGTCTTTTTGCGAGTAATTTGGAGTGATGAAGGTGGAAACATCTTTTTGTTGTTTGTCAAATTCTTGAAAATTCAGGAATAATTTCATGGCCAAACGTATTTTTCAGAGTTCAACTCCAAAAATAACCGACAATTTTTCATGGTCAAATGCCTCCTAAACCTACTCAAGAAAACTATCTTGATTTTCTTTGAAGACAGAAAACTACCTTGATTTTCAATTGTGATCCTTCACTAAATTTTTGTATTACTCAATTAGGTTGTGATCGATGTTCGCAATGATTATGAAATTAGAGTCGGGAAGTTCAAGGGGGCAGTTGATCCTTGTACCACAGCATTCCGGGATTTTCCATCATGGGTGGAGGATCGTTTTAAACTTGCTGATTCAGGAGACAAGTTCGAGTCATCTGGTTCTGTTGGAGCATCAGATAAGCTGACAAAGGAAAATGGAAACAAAAAGGTTCCCCGAGTTGCAATGTACTGTACAGGTGGTATTCGATGCGAGAAAGCTTCAAGTTTTCTCCTCGCCAAAGGCTTTGATGAGGTAAAAATTAAATCAAAATGGTTTATCATAAGGTTTTTAAGGAAACTGCACAAGTATACGACTCATGCATTTCTCTCTAATCATTGCATTGTGTGTAATATGTATAGTATAATTTAAGCGATATATCCATGTGTTCTTTAGAACCACCAGCATCTCCAGGCCCCTCTCTCTGCGCTGGCAAACCAAATTAACTGAAGAGGTGAAAAAGAGAACACATTGAACGTAGGTTGCATCTATTTTTGCTGTGCAGTAACATGAAATCTCAGCCTATCAAAGACGAAAGAACTAGGGATATACACAAATATTTTCCAACAAGTTGGGAATTTTTAATCCACGTGTTGTAAGTTGCTCTTCTAGCAGATTCTTCAAAAACTTTAATGTGCAAACCAATGTTTCAAGAATTCTATGGTTATAACATGGTAGTGTTTTAAATGCTCAGACGGTCTTGTTTAACAGTGCTTTTGGCTGATTCTTACCAGGTTTATCATCTAGAAGGTGGGATTTTAAGGTACCTGGAGGAAGTTCCCAAGACAGAGAGCCTTTGGGAGGGGGAATGCTTTGTGTTTGACAAACGAGTTTCTGTTGAGCATGGTTTGGTACAGGGAACATTCAAACTTTGTTATGGATGCAAGAAACCAGTGAGCGATGCTGATATGGAATCCCCAGAATGGGAGTATGCCGTCTCTTGTCCGTACTGCTTTGCATCAAAATCTGAGGAAGAAAAGGAAAGGGCAAGAGCTCGACAAAGGCAGTTCGAGAAATGGGGTATCATTGGTGGTCCAGACAAGGGCCGCAGACCAGCAAAGACGGTGGATATCAATGTGAATTCTGCTACTCAGATGTTAAAATCGTTATAGTCATGCTGGCGACCTAAGAATTGGACTTGTTTTGTACCATTTTTCTTTTGGAGAGTGAGATTTTCCATCTTCTGTAGGAACTAAAAGTAACATTTCTATGAATGGCAGTCACTGTTTTGAAAATAAATAAAGGTCACTTGTTTAATTGAAGTTTTGTACATGTCCAATAATTGTGCCGGTAATTGAGTGGCAATAATAAGTCTGGAAAGAATAGTAGGGGCAAATTTCATCAAATAGGTGGAAGAAGAGCATTTTAAAACTATATTTAATACTTTAATGACATTTTTGACCATTTTCTGTAAATCAAAAAGGGTTTATCCCTTGCAGGTGGACAGTAAGTTTTTATCTAACTATTTATAAAATTAAATTATTGTCAAATATAACAATACAAATTTAAATAATCAAATGGTAGATAATTTAATATTCACCAATAGTAGGACCAAAATTGCATGCTTCAATTAATTAAATGTTTAGTATGCTTAGTTCTCATTATTTTTTATTAAGACTTAAAGACGTTTGAATATTAAGATATGTATTGGGATGCAGATGTATAAATAGAAACACACATATCAACTGTTGAGATGTTGTATTAAAATTTGAATACTAAATAATTAAAATTTTATTTTTCTATCACCTTTTATGTATACAAAATTGTCTTTATTTTTTTAGTTGATAGATAAAAAGTTCAATAAAATACTAAATTAATCTAATACTCATATATTAACAAAATATTTTAAAAAAAATTATATGGTGATTGGTGGTGGTAATAGGCTGATATAGCTAGCGATTTTGAATACCGATTGAGGATAATGTCGGCTAGTGGCAGGATTTGGATAGTAGCTATTACTGATGGTGATTTACAATAAAGATTAATGATGATATTGTTGGTGGCGATTGACGATAGTGATAGTTAATAGAATTGGTGAATAATAATAGTGTTATCGATATTTAATATGGTGACTTACGGTGGTGATTCGTGATTCTTATGGTAATAGTGGTTTGTGATGATGATTGTAAATTGTTGCTAGTGATAGTGACTGAAAGTTAATGGTTGTAAAAATTATAAACGTCCTATATTTTTCTCTTTGAATTACATTATATGATCAAATACTAAAATATTTAACTACCATTTGTTTTCTTTTATTTGAGACTTTTAGCACAATGACTTATATTAAAGTTGCATAAGTTTCTGTATGTAAAAGAGTTCTAAACCTAAAAGAGTTTTATTCTTTATATCTAAAAGAGTCCTAAACCTAATCAATGTGAATCCTAAACCTAAACAAAGAAAAAAACATACTTTATAAAACAACTTTATAAAGAACAAATTTAACCTAAAATATTCACTCCAATAAGGACGACTTCAGCCATCAAAGATGGCAGTGAATACAGAACAACGGTCAATTCCTGATGATATTACCATCCAAATTTTCTCTTGGCTTCCTGTTACGTCTTAAATGTGTTATAGGTGCGTTTCAAAATTTTATAACACAATTGTTTTGGAACCAAATTTCGTGGATCTCCATTCATCCAATTATTGTAAGATCAATCGTGGCGATACCAAGTTGATTACATGCATAAATGGCGTTTGTTAGTCTATAGAAAAGCATGATGAAGATGGAAAAGCCACCAAGTTTTATCAAATTGACAATTTTAATAAGTTATATAATCACATTAACATTAGTTATAATTATCGTCTTTATTTTGATTACGATAATGGTTTGTTTTGCATATGGGATATGCAAAATATTGCAATCTCCAATCCTTCTACCGGAGAAGTAAGATGTCTTCCCTACTTGAAATGTTTTGATGTTTCAGGTGAAAAGTTTATATGTTCAATAGGTTTTGAGCCCGAAGATAAAAAGTATAAAGTTGTTTTGACTATTAATAGTCAAGGTGGATTATCAAGAGCATGGGTTTTTACTTTAGGCATAGATACTTCTTGGAGGGAGATGATTAAATATAACGAATTTGTTTATGATATTTCTCCATGCAGTTTTGGAATTTGCATTAGTGGGATCATCTATCGATTTAGCCATTCTCCGGACTTTATAGTTGTGTTTGATGTTAAATCTGAAAATTTCACAAGTATAACAACGTCGATTGAATTTAGTAATGGTTTACATGAAAGTGGATATTATGAGGACTATATGCTAATAGATGCGAATGGAAAATTAGGAATTCTGAAATTTCCACCGTTTCGGCGTACGGAATACATCCATCTATGGATTTTTAAGGAAGAATGGGAACATCAGATATTTCAATTTCCTTTAGAATGGAAACATGAAGATATATACTTGAGTACCAAAAAGATTTGCAAGTATGGTGGTGAAGAAATTGTATTTGCAATAAACATGACATCAAGTGATGTTTTTGTTTATTTTTTTTATCATGTCAAGAATAAGAGTTGGAGATATCTTGAAGTACAAGAATTTCCTTACTGGGTTGAAAACATTTTTACTTATAGTGAAACCCTCTTTCCTTGGAAAAATATTGGCTTACCAACCATAATTTGAGCGCAATTTGACTTTTTCTTAATACTTGTCTAGATGATCATTTTGTAATTTGAAGTATTCGATTGATATAATGGAGATAAGTTGAGGTGTGCATATTCAAAATTGAAGTATTTTAGTTATCGGCTGATGTCAAGTCAAGTTGGAATATTCATGTCAAGTATAATGTTTATCTAATTGCAATGTTGTCTCTAGAAGAATATGAAAGGACTTGCAACTAGCAATGGTGTCTTTTTAGCTTGATTTCTTTGTTTTTCCTTTTATTTTTGCATAATTTTTCTTGAGTATTCTGTTCCATTTTACTCATAGGTAAAATTTTATATTAGTGAAATTGCAACAATTTTTTTTTCATTTGACATGTTTGCAGGCCGGGTTGAGATTGGGGTCTAAAGCCAAATTTTATAGAGGGGTCGTAATATGTATTTATTCATTTATTTTAATATAGAAAGATTGCCATAAATGTTTTTATTTTAAAATCTACTTTTCTAGTCTTTTTAGATACAAAGTCATTAATTACTGTTTTATAATCAATTTATTTTAATAATTCCTTTTCAATTGATGATATAACTAAATTATTCAATCTCTCTTGAGACATTGTTGATCTTAGATAAGATTTTATCAATTTTAATTTTGAAAAAAATCTTTTGGCTGATACAACGGTTACGAGAACTGTTAACATTATTTTGTAAGCAATATATGTATTTGGAAAAAAGAATCAAGTCTTTTTATTTGATTGAGTATTTTGATTAGATCATTATCTTCTACTTATATTATTTCTCTTAAAGCACTTTTAATTCAAAAAATAAATCTAAACCATCAATATCAGAATAATTATTATGTGTTAAGGAAAGTTCAAGGTTAAGACAATGCATATCTTTTTTTAATTTTTTTTCATCATCTAGTGACCTCTTTTTTTTTTACCACTAAATAGAAAACCAAAAATATTTTCAAATTGCTCGAATTTATTTTGATGTGGAAAAAATAGCTTGATCTAATTGTAGACATTGAAATTTTGTGGAACTCTACAAGACTTGTTCAATTCGAGTTGGGACTCTACAAGGTGTGTTCAATTCTGATTATAATTCTAGGAGACTACTCAACCCTAAACCCTAGTTAATGTTACTATATTCCCTAGAAAATGCATCTAAAAAATTCCACCACAAATTCATAGAATTCATAAAGAGCTTAAAATCTCGAATATTTCGCAAATTCATGGAATATTCATAGAGAGCGAAATCAATCATCCTAGTTCGAGAAATACGCCACTAGCGACCCTCAAATTATAGAAATCAAATTCAAATCATCCTAGTTAGAGAAATATGCCACTAACGACCCTCGAATTATAGAAATCAAGTTCAAATCATCCAAGTTCCGGGAAATAAGCCACTAATGACCGTCGAATTATGAATAAATTTTATGAGAGAAGAATCAAGGGAGCAACATAATTGTATCCACAATATTTATCAATAAAGTTACACTTCTTCATATTTTATTTGTGATTGTAATTTATTTTCTGTCACTTTAAAATTTTGTTGCAAACACTATATATATATATAATAATAATAATAATAATAAATTCAGGGCCGTCTTAACCCCTAGGCCACTAAAGCAATCGCTTGGGGCCCCATATTTTTTGGACCCCCCAGTTTTTAATTTTTTTTAATAAATGTTATTTTTAAAAATAAAATAAAATTATATGTAGTATGAGTGCTATGATTTTTAGTTTTTTACCAAGGAAACTACATATAAGATTAATATAGAACCTGAATTTCATAAAAAACAATTTGATGAAAATATTGATAACGAAATCATAAAGTCCCTTGAAATTGGAGTTGATTTATATATATATATATATATATATTTGAACTAATTGAACTAATTGAAGCATATGAAAATATTTCTGGTTTCTTATTTAGTGGTAATTTGAGATCACTAGATGATGAGAATTTAAAAAAGACATTGTCTTAACCTTGAACTTTCTTTAACACATTATAGTTATTCTGATATTGATAGTTTAGATTTATTTTTGAATTAAAAGTGTTAAGAGAAATAATACAAGTAGAAGATAATGATCTAATAAAAATATTCAATCAAATAAAAAGATTTGATTCTTTTCCAAATACACATATTGCTTATAGAATAATCTTAAAAGTTCATGTAACCATTGTCTAAGCTGAAAGAAGTTTTTCAAAACTAAAATTGATTAAATCTTATTTAAGATTAACAATGTCTCAAGAGAGCTGATTGAATGGATTAGCTATATTATTAATTGAAAAGGAATCATTAAAACAAATAGATTATAAAACTGTAACTAATGACTTCACATCTAAAAAAACTAGAAAAGTAGGTTTTAAATAAAATATATATGATGAAAAAAATAAAATATTAGGGCCTTTCTGTTAGATTTCGCTTTAGGCCCCAGTCTTGTTGAGTCGGCCCTAATATATATATATATATATATATATAAAGTAATCAACTCTAAAAGATTCTTCAAAATACTTTGTGATTTCGTAATTAATATTTTCATCAAATTATTTCTTTCTAAATACTACTCGTTTCTTACGAAATTTGGGTTCTATATTTATCTTATATGCAATTTCTTTAGCAGAAATCATAGAACTCACAAATCCTTCTTCTCGATATAGCAGAGGTAGAAAAAGGAAATTAGGCCTCTTAACTGGTCTATGGCAACACCAATATGCATATCCTTAGATTATAATTTTTTACTAGTTGAATTAACTTCAAATAATATGTCTTACCAAATAGTCATACCCAATAATAATTCAAAAATTTCATGTTCATATGTTGCTAAACAAGTAGTTTCACTTTTAGTTTTTGGATCCTCACTAAGTTCTTCTAATTTCAGTAAAGCATCTCTTATTTGTGGTGCTTGAAATCTTAATACATTGATACTTTTAATACGATTTTTCCAACGAGTCTGTGACAATGATTTAAGAGTTAGCTAGGCTGGATACAAAATCTTTTAAAATTTTACTTTACTTAGTAGAAGAAGCAAATAGTGTATATATATGTTGTATCACTCTAAAGAATAACATAGCTTTCGTACAAGAATTAGCCATGTCACAAAATGCCAATTATAAATTA
Organism: Solanum acaule; assembly: GCA_036250505.1. Classification (NCBI taxonomy): domain Eukaryota; kingdom Viridiplantae; phylum Streptophyta; class Magnoliopsida; order Solanales; family Solanaceae; genus Solanum; species Solanum acaule. The sequence continues at coordinate 30,532 of JAJOOR010014925.1, forward strand.
TGACAACTACATGTTGTATAAAATGCTCTAGGATTTACCTTGAGGAGTCTTTTTTCGCACTCCTTGATGTTTTTCTCTTCATATTGGATCCATTATCATATTCTTGTCCTCTTAAATTATTTATATCAAGTCCAATTGTCACGATCCAAATCACCGGTCTGTGCGAACACCTACTTTAACCTCTAGATAAGAGAACCCTTACCATCCAATTTAAACTTGTTAACGCAGAAGTAAACAAACATCAATTTATCACCTTATTTAAATACAAATTTTCTCTCAGTCTTGATAAAATAAGAATGTCTTTGTAAAATATATGGAATCCTCTCTAGAAACTAGTCTAAATAGGTACAAGGGCTTCTAAGAGAACACCAAATATTAGAACAAGACACAACTCCGACCCCACTATAAGAAAAGAGGAGTAGAAGATGTCGGAGCTCATCATCATTGTCTTTACTTAAGAAACATCACTGATCCTACAACAAGACTATGTCAAGTAGCATAGCAAGAGTAACATCAGTACAAAAAACATGTACTGCTAGACATTATCAAGCGACCCGAATCCACCACATAATATCATGTAAACATTCAGAAGAAACATATAACTTCAAGATATATAGCCCCGGTCCTTTAACCACAACCTTTACTACCAAGTAATACCTCATCTAAACCTACACACTCCATCTCAAACGTTCCTACCTCCTTCCACTGCCAACTCTACCATTGGAAGCCATCCCACCATCCTATCCAATCATAACCTAATCCCACTCTCACATAAAGACATTCAAAAATTGCTCATCAACCAATGTTAGAATTACCCTACTAATTCCAGTCCAGTCCTGAATTTTAATCCACTATGCATGTAACTCTGTTACTTGATATGTCACCTCTCCTATGATCCCCTGCCAACACCCTGGCCCTTAGCCCATTTAGTGGACCTCCTGCAAAACTCTTACTTACCCCCCCCCCCCTCCCAACTTGACCCAATACATAATTCGACACACCCCTCAAGTAATTCGGACCATCTAAGGATCCCCAAAATACCATCTAAAACGTTATCATACAATCCCGATCTACACAAGAACCATCCCCGCATTTGACCACAACACTTCGTCACTCATGAACCAATATGTTTCAAACACATCATAATTAATAAATTTGATTCACTCATAGAACTCACACAAAAAAGAAAACCAAACATATAGCAAACATGGTACTCAAGCCAATCGATGTAGAACCTGTACTAGACATGGTATTCGAGCCAATTGATATAAAACTTATACTAGGTGTGGTACACGAGCCAATCAATAGAACCTATACCATTCGTGGTACCCGAGACAACCAATAGGTATTTCGTACCAGACGTGGTATTCAAGCATATTGATATTATGTACCATGTGTGGTTCCTGAGGCAACTGAGGATCACAACATCATATAATCATAACCACAATGAAATAAATACAATCACACTTGTACAACTACAAGCAAATAATTCAAGTTAATTGCATAAGATATCATTTCACATTCGTTCCTTTTTACTTCCTAATCACATATTGTAAAACAATACTAATGAAACAATTAACATGCACACATAACGTAAATTGGAAAACAACTCAACCATCGTCTATCCTAGGTGACCCTCCCTAGATAAATTTCCAAATCATATTTGATTTCCCATAGGATACCTCCCATGTATTAACACCCAACAACTGTCATAAGGCCTACATTACAAACCAAGTACCTTACCACCATAAACAACAATAATCAATGCATTTAACCATCTAGACTTTGTGCTCGAAAGTCTACGCATGAAATCTCCCACCAATCTACAACGTATTAAGTATTTAGAGACAAGTCTAACTACTAAGTTAAACTTAAAATATCTGGATGCCAAACAACTATTAAAGATATTTGATCACGAACTAGTGGCTCAGTGGAGCGAATCCTAATATTAGAAGGCCTGGAAACTAAGTTTTTATCCTATTTGCGTTGGAATCTTCCCTCTTCATTGTTTTCAAGATTGGAGCAGCTTAGGAAGGTTATTGGAGAAACCCTCATCTATTTTACCACTAAAGAAGAGGAGTCAAATTATAAAATCTATGTTTTCTAAGTTCT
>JAJOOR010014926.1:0-23665 GCA_036250505.1 Solanum acaule
ATTCGGGTTAGACCCATTTCCCACTCAATTTTACCCCCTGAATAAGAATATGAAGTCGAATTTCCGAAATCATGCACGGATTTTGAGATATATGGAAATTAAAATTATAGGTGTTTTCGAAGCACATTTTCGGGCATTTTTGGGGTCGTTTCATTCACGTAGTGGGATTTCACATATGTTGTTGTTGTTGTTGTTGTTGTTGTTGTTGTTACTATTTATTGTCTCTAGTACTTTTATTATGTCTTTTTCTAGACTGTTTTTTATCTTGAGCCGATGATCTATCAGAAACAACACATATCTACTACTACTGTAGAAGGTAGGCTCTAACTTTTCCAGACCTCACTTTATGGGACTATAATATATAATTTAAAGAAATATAAAACTAAGATTACCATAGAATAGAAGTGAAAAATTACAAAGAAAATAACAAAATGCAAACTTAGGGTTATTTTTTCATCAAACAATATACAATCAAATAATGTTGCATGCATACCAAAAAAAGAACACAAATTAAGTTATTCAACCAAATACCAAACCAATACTCAAAACAAAGGCCACAAACCAACCACCATTCACATTCATAATCATACCCCCATTATTATTAGTCGTCTCACCGTCATCATTGCTATCACCATCACTATTATCAGCACCGGAACTCGGCCCCATCGCGCTGTTGTCGGAATTAATAGATTGTGATTTAAATAATTCACTTGGCTGCAAAACTTTATCAATTTTATAAACTGCTATTGGCTCCTCATCTAATAAAGTTCCAGTAATTTTTGCTGTTACAACATTTGTCTCTAATTTTACATTATCTCCATCATTTTTTATAGAAAAATCATATTTATTATTTTTACCTTTTGTTGTTGCCATAGTATTTATAAATCCATTTTTTGACCTTAACATACCTAAAGAATGATAATCTGGTATACCATGGTATAATAATAAAGAAATTTGTCCATTTTTTGTTAAATTTTTGTACTTAGGTAAAAAATTGTTAACGACTTTATCAATCGGGCAAAAAACTGTTAGACCATTTTCCATAAGATCGATAAATTGTTTCGAAATTTGGGTATTTTGTAAAAGTTTTGCAAATTCTTTGCAACCTTTTTTGGACATTAAATCGATTAAATCAACGTCTGCCGGAGCAGCCACGGGAGCTTCCGCGGTGGGGGATGTGATGATGTTGCTTAGCTGTATGACGGAGATGTTGTAAGGGATTTCTTGTATGGATTTGACGAAATTCGATGAGAAATGACCATCGTTGTCTTCTGTTGCGAACCCTACTTTTTTACCTTTCATGTTAGTGATGTTGACGTACCCTGAGGTTCCGGGAGCCTCACCTGTAGAAACGAATTCAAAATTTTAATAGAGTCACGAGTTCAAGAAATATTGTCTTATTTGAAAAAAATATATGAATGAAAAGTAGTAGTGTACTAGGGCTAATATTCATTAACTATAACCTCAACTTAAAAATATATAGTAGGTTCAATTAAATCTAGAGATAATAAAATCAGACTTTTTTTTAATAATTCATTCAAAGAACTCTGGTTTAATAGGTTGAGTTATGATTTGTTTGTTGACTTGACATGACATCTTGAACCCGGAATGATCTATCAAACTATTGGGCCAATATAATAAATGCAACCCAAAAATGGTAGAGATATATAGAAAATTGTGTAAATATAAAAGAACTTAATATTTAAATTTACATATTTTTTCAAAAGAAAAATAAAAAAAATGGGGGGATCATATTTGGTGGGTTGACTTATGACCCATCTTGACCAAAGCAAATTTTGGATGAATGTTTAGTTGAAATTGTGCTTATTAGCCTTTTCTCTGCTCTGTAATTGAAAAATAACTATTATTATAAACTTTAAATTTCACAAGTGACCTTCAGAATATTATCATGAATTTGATCACTCGTGAAATTTAAAACTTCGTAATAATAGTTATTTTTTAAACTGAGGCTAAAAGGTGGTTATTATTCCAAATGTTTATTAATTTCCCCGGTTTTAACCTGTTCAAATTTGACTCGATTCATCGATATGTCATTTTGAATCTTACCTGTTGCTTGGAAAAGAGTGGCAGTTAGGGTTGTTCCCTTAGTAATCCTATGAAGTTGCTTGGAACCAAAGTAATCTGCAAAAACATGTAGAGAGAGAACATTCTTGAGAGTATAAATGGACATGTGTTTATCGAGAAGGTCGCCCATGGCGGCGTTATTCACCGCGCAAACGGTGATGGTTTGGCGGCGATTGATTTCGGAAGCTAAGTGAGTTAGGGTTAAATAATGGTTAAAGGTTGAGAATTCAGGGTGTTTGGCGAGTATAAGACTGATGTTGTGGGCTGAGGAGATGGTGGTGATAGCGAGAAATAGTAAGAGTAATAGAGAAATCGAGGATTTCTCCAACGAGAGCGTCATTTTTGGGTGATAGATCGATGATAAAACGTATTTGAATATAAGTGTGAAAAATATAAGAGGAGATGTATGAGTGTTTGTAAAAGAGGGGTATATTTATAAATATATATAGATGATATATGGAAGGTGTATATATTCCAAAATAAGTGTTGATTAGACTATCAACTTAATATTTTAAAAATATTATTATTCAAAAATTATAAAATACTATAAGTAGGAATTCCTATTATATATGTCTATATGATAGGAAATACATATTTAAATATTAATTAAAATTCATATTATTTGAATTTCGAAAAACAAAAAATAAAAAATAATGTGGAACATAGGGAGTAATTCAAACTGCAATATTTGTCTATGAAGTAGCTAACTAGTCATTAGTCAATTGTTGTTACAAATTGAATATAAATTGTAATTATTAACACGTTCTATTTATAAATTCTCATGAGTTTTCTTGACTTACTTCTAATTATTTCCATTTTAATAAACTACGTAGTACTCATCATTAAAATCTCAAACCTCCAAATAAATTAATTAAAAATGATCCAGAATTAGTTGAGACGAATATGTACCATTAGTTTTATAACGGCGAGAGAATAGTTGATCGCAATTTTAAATATGGTGAGTAAAAGTAAACAATTTGAAAAAAATCATATATATATATATGAATTGAGTCAAAAATAGACAAGTGGGTGAACATGATCCTTTCAGATTTTTTATGCGCAAAATAATAAAGATTTTTTGCAACAAAAAAAAAAAGACATTGAAAAATCCGCGGTAATTTAATTTCCTCTTGGTAAAGTACATTGTTAATAAGCAACAATTTAGGGGTGTTCACGGTTTGGATAAAAATCGAACTAAACCGATAAAATAAACCGATTTTATTTGGGTTTGGTTTGATTTTAGATTTTAAAAAACTGATAGTATTTGATTTGGTTATGGTTTTGTTTGAAAAAACTGAATAAATAACCGAACCGAACCGATAAATTATATACATATATTTTATTATTATACATACTTAATATATTATTTTTATAAACAATTTTAAATATCTTATTTATGTTTTCATCAAAATTTCTTTATAATTTACTTATTGAAAGCAAAAATGCTCAAGGTGAAAACATTTATCTTATTGATTTCATGTATATGGGTGTCTATGACAATTCTTTGTGGGACTCAAAATGTTATTGTCTCTTCCTTCTAGGCCAAAATAGTAAATTTTAAAGCTTTATTCATAGTAAATTTAGTGATAGAAAGTTCAGTATTGTCACTCATTTTAACTATTTTTCATTTTGAATGGATTGTAGTTACTTTTTTCACGTTTTGAATGAATTATTTCTTTTATTTTTGTGTATGGTTAATAACCGAATAACCGAACCAAACCAAACCGAAACCGATACAGCCAAACCGATAAATGCATATTACATTTGGTTTGGTTTGGTTTTGATATTTTTAAAACCGAGTAAGTTGGTTTGGTTTTAGTTTTGGCCAATAACCGATCCAAACCAATCCGTGAACACCCCTAAGCAACATATATCACCTAATGCTATATTTTTATAATTAAAAAAATGAAAATAATAATAATAATGTGGATGGTGAATAAGCCTAATCATAGTTAGATCTAATGTCATTTTCATAATTTGCATGAGAGTAGTTCTATCGTTGATATATTTATATATTTATTAAAGGCGTTTGTAAGTACTCCGTATATATCACAAATTGACAAAGTAGAAAATTATTTATTAATTTCAAATTGATGTTTGATATGTGAAAAAGGCTTTTCGTAGAAATTTTTTGCTTATAATATGAATATAAATAAAATTAGATTTGTCATTTTAGAATCAGTCAAAAAAGATGATTATATGAAATATTCTTATGACTTACATCAACTTTATTAACTAACTAATTTATTAATTCGCACTCATCTTTGGTTCCCTATTACGTGAATAATATTAGACGTACATGATCTCGTTGTAACGTTCGTTACAGGAGGATTTAAAGTAAACAAAATACTAATTTTGAAGGCGTTAATTTTATTCATATGATCAATATATCTACTTCTTCTTAGATAACTAAGTAGGTAGACTCCAAATGTGTTTGGTATGAAGAAATTTTTTTTCATTGAGAAATGTATTTCTTAGAAAATATTTTTCTAGATAATAAAAGATTGTTTTACTTATTTTTAGTTGTTTGGATAAGTAAACAAAGACATTAGTTATCATAAGAAGTAATATTTTTTAGGGATAAGGGTCTGAAAAATATCTCAACTTTGATCGAATTTGTTGTTGCGATACTAAACTTTCATGAGGACCTATTACCTCCTTAGACTATTTAATATCGTATTTTAAACATATATATTTGCCCACGTGGACATAAAAAATAATGTAAAATTATAAATAGTAATGTGTCCACGTGGGCACATATATACCTTTAAAATACACTATTAAATAGTTCAGGGGGTAAAAAATATGGTATTAAAAAGTCTAGGGAGGTAATAGGTTCTCATGAAAGTTTAGTATCGCAACAACAAATCCGACCAAAGTTAAGGTATTTTTCAGACCCTTATCCCTATTTTTTACTTATAATTTATTAGGAAAACGTTATGACTTCGTAAAGGTAAGACACTACAATAAAAAAATTTAGTGGAAATCAATTTTATTTTTAATAACTATATATTTATTGTCGCAAAAATATTTAACGATAATTGAGTTAATATCATTACATCATACGTCGTTAAAATATTTAATGACATTTATATAGAATGATGATTATGAATACCTAATATTTGCGCACCTTATATAAGAACAATGTTTTTGTTTATTCAAGTTAGGTTGGTTTAGTTAGAGTAATTGGTAGAAGTAATTTTTTTAATACACCTTTTATAAGATTTACTATTATTACTTGTTAAAAAAAGTTAAACATTACTTTATTCTCCTTTCACACTACCTACTAATTATATATTAATTAAAATAAAAAAACATATGAAATTTTATACTAATTAATCTAAAGTTGAAACACAAAAAATGTTCTTTACTTTTCTCAAATATCTAACTAAAAAGATGTTGGTGGAGATCACCTTAACTTATAATCCAATAATTGCGATATATAAGAGTCTTTCACATAACAGGTGTGAGTTCATTTTCTTCTATTAAGTTTCTCTTTGGCTTAATATTTCTATATGTCAATTTACAATTTTACATTATGTCTTACTTTCATTTTAAAGTATTCATATTAGAGTCCGATTAATTCTGATTCACGCCGCCCATTTGGGGTAAAATGCTTCCCATCAACGATTTTTTTTCATACCTAAGACCTCTGACATCATCATGACCTAAGAAATCGTTGGAAGTTTTGACAAAAAGTGGATCCCACACCCAAGCTCCATTTTAGCCAAAATCCATAAGGTGGCTCAGAATGAGTCCAAAAGCCTCAGGATCCGCACAAAAGGTCCTTCTAACCCAAACTCTCGCTTTTCTAAACTTTTGATCAAAATCAACCAATCAAGTTTTAAAAGCTCCCAAAACACGGAAACTTACACAAAACTCAAGAAAACAACCAAGCGACCGGACTGTCGTCAGTCTCAACAAGTCATAAATGACTTGGGGTCACTACAGGAAAGCTCTAAACGCTGAAAAGATCAGAAAACAGAGGAAATGGCCTGGAGGGTCATTACATCTGATTAAGGGAAGATCAGTCTCATCCGCTGCACTACATCCTTTGATGATGTTTTTGTATGTTATAAATGCCTCTAATTTTTAAAATACAAGATTAAAATTCTTTTCTTTAGAATGCAATAGTAAAAACAATTGAAAATCGTTTATGAGGGAGAGAGTAGATTTTTGTCCAACAAAAAGAGTATGTATGGGCCTTATCTTAGCAAAGCCCAATCCAGTTGGCAAGAGCTAGAAGTTCATAATAATTAAGAAAGTATTAATTTATTAAATTAATCTTATTAATTATGTATTATAAATTTAAGTACTTATTGATTACTTATATTTTATGTAATTATTTAATGATAACAGTAATATTGGATGAAAATGATTAATCTCTTTTGATTTTCTAAGATAAACAAATAAAAAAGGGATAATCTATTTTTAGTATAAAGAAAAAAAGAAAATCTATTTCTATAGTCTCAATTCACCATTGACTCAACATAAATCAATTTATCTGATATCCAAATCAGATAACGAACATCGAGTAAAAACACAAATATATTTTAAAAATAGTACTACGAATTTAGCACGTTATAAATTTTACCCTTTTTATCTTGTTGATTTAGACAGAACATGTCCTATTCTTAACATTTGCCGCAAATGTCTAGCAGCAGTCAATTTCATATAATATGGAGTAATATATATATTTCTGCAACTCTTTAACTGAAAAACCTAACTGCTGCTACTATTACTAGTTTTTCTTTTCATCAAAAAAAAGTTTTTAAGTTAGAAATTAATTTAATATTTTAATATATACATTAAAAGATATTTGAAAGTTATAAAATATTAATATTAAGATATTAGGAAACAGTATGAAAAATAATAGTATAAGTTAAAAACTTCTTATATCAATATGGTAAAGAAATACACCTCAAAAATAAAAGATAACAAATATTTTGAGATAAATAGAACGTAAATCTTGAAATGAGACGGTAAATTCAATAATTTTGCTAGTTTTTAAGGTGTTACAATAGTGGTTGATTGCACCTTTGACGACATCCAATAATAAAAAAGTATAGTGATAAATTCAAATTTTCAAATTTGTTATAAATTTTCGTGAATTAAGATGTACATAAACTCTATTTATATTAGTGTTTTTTTACGCAAAATTCAACTAAGTACTACATTCTATCGAACTCACAATATAATAACAATATATTCAGTAAATCTCAAAAGTGAGATCTAGAAAGATAGAGTATACTTGAATATTATACTCTCAAACACATAATTTTACTTGGCATGATACACAAATGTGCTCTTTAACTTGAATTCATATGATAATAATACCCTCAGACTTTGGATATGCACAAACAGACACTTAAACTTATATAAAGTTAAACGAGTAAATATGTGTCCACTTGACGTCTTATGTGTCCATTCACATCCTACATGACATCCTACATACATTATATCACGTAAAATGTGTGTCTACTTATTCAATTTTATATCAATCTAAGTGTTTACTTATTTAAAACACATATTTTATGCCATTTAAATTTGCCACTAACTTAGAGGTGATATTTGAGGTCTTGTGGTGGCAATTGTCAAAAGCATAGTAGTCTAGTATACTAGTTAAAAGAAAAAAAAACATAAATAGCATCTCATTCATTGTCCCATTAAATTCACATATTTCAAGTGCCTTTCATTGAAGGTTATAATATATCATCATGTACATAGTACTATTACTACTTTTTTTCTCCATTAAAAATCATCAACAATATCCTTTTCTCCACAAAAGTACTACACATGTAACCCACTACTACCAATACTCCCAACTTCAAAAGAAAAAAAGAAGCTAAAGCATTACCTTTAAACTTCACATGTCAATGTGCTTCAAAAATATAAATTATATATATATATATAAAAAAAAAAGGACCTAAGTAAAGTAATAGAACTAGCTATCAACACAATGATACATCATATGATTAATTTTGATTAAATTTTTCCAAATTTATCATCACCTTCTTGTAACACCTTGCTTGGCTTTGTAATCGAATTGCAAAGTAAGAATTTAAAGTTTATAATATATTTTCACCATCACAATCATCGTTACTTTGGCGTGTCATTGAGTCAGTTCATAATATTCTATTCTGAAGCCTCCACCACCACAATTACCGTATACTTTTGGCCAGCCATCGAGTCAGAATTTAAAGTTTATAATATTCTGAAACTTCCTCTACCACCTACTTTGGCTCGGTATCGAGTCAGAATTTGAAGTTTATATATTCTATCTCCGTCCTTGACCAGAACCTCCACCACCGGAACCACCACCACCACCCCCACTCATATGATTATATGACCCATGACTACCATACATTTGATGACCACCTTGAGGATGATACATCATTGAACCACCCATACCACCATACATACCACCACCACCACCGTTATACCCACCCCCAGAACTAACTCCACCACCACCTCCGGCCATATCTCCACCACCCCCATCTTTCTCCCCTGTACGACCCATAGTAGTTTTTTCCCCTTCCATTTCTCTATACTTGGCCAAGTAAATCTTCAATGGCTCAACATACTCTTCGAATCCTAAAGTCGTCATAGCCCAAAGCAAATCATCACCGTTAATCGTCTTCCTCTTCTCTCTCTGACACTTATCCGATGCTTCTCCGGTAATGAAACTGATAAATTCCGATACACACTCTTGAACTGTTTCCTTAGCATCCTTTGAAATTTTCGCGTTCGCCGGTAAAGCTTTCTTCATTATTCTGCTCACGTTAGCTATCGGAAGGAACCTGTCTTGCTCCCTTGTTGATCCTTCACTGTTCGCGTTGTTGTGACCTCCTGATTCGTTGTCTGAATCAGCCATCGCCAATCCCCAATTTCTCAAAATTCAAAAAGGGTACTCGAGAAAAACACCTTTTCCTGCTAAAACAACAAAAACGAAAAAAAAAACCCTTTATCTCCGGGGAGTTGGAGATGATGTTTTCAGCCGGAAATTTTAACTGGGTTTGGATTTTCCGGCGAGAAAAATCTAAATTGTATACAAACAGATGGGATAAAAACAGAAAAACAAAAATGGGGAGAAACGCTCGCCGGAGATTTTCCGCCGGGAAATATTTCCGGCCGGGGAGAGAGAGAGATGAGGGAGAAAAGAGCAAGAGAAAATGCAGGATCCGTTGGATCGTGGGGTATAATATTCAATCGGGTACGACACGTGTCGGATTTAAAACCGTTCATTTGGTGATAAGGGTTAGATAATGTGGGTGAATCTGAACCGCACAATGAAAGGTGGGGGAGAGTTATCTTGACGGTTCACAAAGGAGTAGTCACGTGGTGGGTGTGAAAACAAAAAATTCTATAGATTATGTGGGGAAGTTATGTTATTTCACTAAAAGATTTTTATATTTAGGATTAGTAACTTTTTTTTGGTTGATTAATTTTCGATTAGGGAGAAGTGATTAGATAAGAATTTATGCTATCAAGGATATGACTTTATATAAAACAGTGTAGAGAATGTGTGTGTATTAGGGTAGAAGGTTTGTTAGTGTTAGTCGTTGTACTAGTCATAGGGCTGGCAAGGGGATTGGGTCGGCCTGCCCCGGCCCGGCTGAACCGGCTGGTTTCGCAAGATCCCCTATTTTTTTATTTTTTTTAAATTATATCCGTTGGGGCAACGGCTAGTGGGCCCCCCAACGGATTTATTCACCTTTTTCACTTCCCCAACACTCCCTACCACCCTTACTTTTAATACTTTAATTTAAACCCTCAAGTTATCATAAATACACTTTAACCCATTTTTAATATTATAAATACCCCTCTATCCCTTATTTTTTCTTACAAAATCATCTATTCTCTCATCTATTCTCTATATCCTCTCAATCTTAAGTCTTAATTTTTTATTCCATTTAAGTCTCATATTATATCATAATACATATATTTCAATTCTAAAATTTCATATTATATCATAATATATATAATTCTCATATTTGCTATCAAGTATTGGAGTTCCAAATTACAAGTTACAACAAACTACAAGCTTCAAGAATCGGTTATAACGTCTGCTATTAACGCAGACGTTTGGTACATTCATTTCATAATATTTATATTTTATTTTTCGATTCTAAATTTTCATATTATATCATAATATATATAATTCTCATATTTACTATCAAGTATTGAAGTTCCAAATTACAAGTTACAACAAACTACAAGCATCAATAATCGGTTATAACGTCTGCTATTAAGGCAGACGTTTGGTACATTCATTTCATAATATTTATATTTTATTTTTCGTCATTAATTTTTGTGTTATTATTATTTTTATATTACACTTTACAAATAATTAAATATGAGTTCTAGCAAAAAAGATATCGGTAAAGAAAAAGAGAAAGAACCAAGTGACATTAGTAAATTATTTAATTTTAATAAAAAAAGTAGTAAGAAAAAAAATAAGAGTAAATGTGGTGGTACTTCTTCTAAATCAACGTCTAGAGTTAGATTTAATACAAATGATTTTACTTATGTGATACTTCTTATGATATTGATTCAAATGTTTAACTCGATCATTTAAAACAACGTTATGGTAATATTAATCCTAATCTTGATGAAAATTTGGGTGAAGAAGTAGAAGTTGATTCGGGAGAAGATGAATTAGAAGATGCACTTACTAGTCCGGTGACAGAAGTTTCAAATGAAACTACAAATGCAACAGAGCAAAATTGTGGACGCCCACCCCTTATACCTCCTATAAGGGAGAAGGTGAAGTATCAACGCCCTAATACTTCTGTTGTGTGGCAATTTATGACTTTCGATAAGGAAAACTCTATTGCTATTTGTAATAAGTGTAAGCATCCTTTTAAACATAAACAAGGTGGAGGTCAAGGTGGGACGGGGGGGTTAAATAGACATTTGTTATCTTGTGTGTCAATTCAATATAAAGAAGCTAAAGCATTAGCCGATAGAAAAAAAAAAGAATTCCAGTTAATGATGTTGATATTAATGTAATGAATCGGTAGGGGGTTCTAACATGGTTCAAGGAACATTAGATCCTTTTAACCCCAGTGGTCTACTAACACAACGTAAATATAATAAAAAGAGATCGCGAAAATTTAGCTAAAATAATTAATTTTGTGGTTAGCCTTATAGTTTTCCTTCACATCCCGATTTTATTGAATATATTCAACGAACTTATAATCCTTCTTTTAAAGGGTTTTTCAAGAAATGCTATTAAAGCTGATGTTTTTTTATATCAAGGTAAACATTGTCAATATCTTCGTTGTTTGTTTAGCAAATTAGATTGTAGAGTGTCTATAACTTCGGACATGGGTCGTAGTGTTAATGGACATGATTATTTAACTATTACAGCACATTGGATGATTATAACTGGAATTTGCTAAAAAGAATCTTAAGTTATAAAGAATGTGTAGAGAAAAAAACTGGTGCATAATTAGCTTCAAATATTTTGAGTGTTTTAGATTATTACATGCTTATAGATAAAGTAATGTATGTCGCATTAGATAATGCACCTAATAATACAAACGCTGCTAGTATGTTAAAAATTAGATTATGTCCAATTGATGTTAATGCTTTTCATGTTAGATGTGTTGCACATGTATTAAATTTAGTTGTACAAGATGGTATTTCATTATTTGATTGTGATTGTATGAAAATTGAATATGTTGTTACCTGAATTTTTTATGCTCATAGAGCTGCTAGAATTAGGAAATTTAATGAGCATTGTGTATTATGTGATTTGCCACCAAGAAAAATTTCAAGTGTCTAAAACAAGGTGGAATTTTTTACGAAATGCTTTCAGTTGCTTATGAATATAAAGGACCCATACAAATGGTGTTTAATGCTTATAATGCTAACCCATTAGATAGAATTTGTGAAGAAGATTGGGAAGAAACTAATGAACTATTAGAATTTTAAAGACTTTTTTATGATGCTACAACCATGTTTTCTATAATTTATTATCCTACTATTTCATCAGTATTAATAAATATTTGTGCTATACAATTCAATTTTCTAAATACAAAAAAATTGAAAAATTTAGAGTTGCAATTGAAGGTATGATTGAAAAAAATTAAATTTTTTTTTTCTTATTCCTCAAATTTATTTAACTGCTACTTTACTTAACCCTCAATATAAATTACGAGGTATGCAGGGACTTGTTGAAACTTTTTATGATACTTTAGAAATTTTACCGGAAGAAATTCCAACTTGTGAAATGTGTAAATCTAGCATAAAAGTAGAAGCAAAAATTTTGTATGAAAAATATAGAACTATAGGAAATACTCAAGGAGAAGTTGGTCAAACTTCTAATCCTCAGAGTAAAGATCGAATTAATAGTTTTATGCGAGGTTTTCTTGGTCTTAATTCTACTAACCGTGATGATTTTGAAGAATATCTTAATCAATCTTTAGAAACAGTGGACGACGACGATGGCAATGTAGAAATATTAGCATGGTGGAGGAGGCAGAGCGTTGCATTTCCAATTTTGAGCAAAATGGTTCGTGATGTTTCTAGCTATTCAAGCTTCATCAGTTGCATCGGAGGCTGCTTTTAGTGCGGCAAGGTTTCAACTTGGCGATCATAGACATTCATTGGTGGAAGAAAGTTTGGAAACATCAGTTTTATTTAGAGACTGGGTCAACGCCGAGAGGATGAATTATAATTTGCCAAAGTTAAGTTTCAAACAAGAAGCTTGGATTAATGCGGTAATTGGATCTAGTGACGATGAATTAGAGTCACAAGAGTTTCTAGCAAGTTTGCCAACACCGGAGGATGTTACCGTCGATATGATACGACAATTAGAATTGAATTTTAAAGGAGAATACAAATATTAGATTACATCTGAGAACTAATTGAAACAGAACCCTTCCTAGAAGGTGGCTGCGTAAATTAGTTACTCCTCTAATATTTGTAACAAATATTAGTTTTACATATGAGAACTTATTGAAACAGAACCCTTCCTAAAAGGTGGATGCGTAGATTAGTTACTCCCCTAATATTTGTAAATTGTAACTTCTAAGTTCTAAGTTGCAATTAGATTTTATTGAATAAATTTGAAGGCTTTATTCAAGTCTTTTTTATCCAACTATTGTCTTACATTTTAATTTTAATATATACATACATAAATACATATATACTAAACTAACTTGAAAATACTTAATTTAAAAATTGAAATTTGACATTTGAAATTTCAAGTTTAAATTACTTTAAAATATTTAAAATACAAATTTGAACTTCTCAAATTTGAAATTTGAAACGTGAAACTTGAAACTTGAAATTTGAAATTTGAAAACTTAAGCATTTTTTATTAGCTAAAAATGTTAATTCAATAACATATAATTTCAATACAAATAAATAAACATATAAAAAAAAAAATCCCACGTCCCGTCCCGCCAAACCCCGTCACATCCTGTATATATAGTGAGACGGGATGGGACGTATTTTTGTCCCGCTAATCCCGGTCCCCCCAATCCCGATCCCGTCCGAATCCCGGTCAAGGCGTCCCCCGTCCCGTCCCCGTCCCCTTGCCAACCCTAACTAGTCATATAGTATTGTAGTTTTTGATTTTGATATCTATCATCGTCTATTGTTTATTGTGTTGTAGGTTTTACATTATTTGTTTTGTTAGTTACTATGTTTCTTTTTCTTTATACTTGAATTTGTTACACTTGAGACTAAGGTTTCTTGAAAATAATCTCTCCGTTTTCTCGAGGTGTTGTTAAGGTCTGAATACGTTACCCTCCTTTAATAGGATTTATGAGATTTCATTGAATATGTTGTTGTTATTGTTATTGTTGATATTTAACTAAGCATATTTAATTCTTAATTATATGGAATGCATATTTTTTATCTCTTAGCTTGTATTCACTCATAAAATTTCAAAAATGCTAAATTGTTTTATTATTTTACAACTCATGTGTTATATTAAAAATTGTACTCTCTGTACCAATTTATGTGATACATTTCGCTTTTCGAGAGTTAAACAGTTTAAGTTTGATCGAGAATTTGCTCATAAAATCTTCAAATTTTTTTAAAGAAATTTATATATTTGTAAACTACATAAAAAGTACTATAAGTCTCAATAATTGATAATTCAAAATATTTAATAGATATAGGAAAAATTTACGATCAAAGATAGACTTATTTGAATTTCGAAATTCGAAATGTGTCACATAAATTGAGACAGATGAAGTACTATTATTCTATCTTTTAGGATACCATTCTTCTAAAAGAATAGTTCATCTATAACATAGAGTTTATAACATTTTGATCCCTTTGTAATTTTTTTTTATTTAGCCCCTAATATTGATCTAAGTACATCAAATATTTAATTAATTGAATTGTGAATTTTTTATTTCTTTGCTTGTACAATTATCCATACTCAACGATAATACAATTATCCATACTCAACGATAATAATTAAATTTTTATATATAGTTAAGTATAACATATTTTTAACAAGAAAAGATACAAACACGCACATTTTGATTAAAGGTTAATATAGTATGACTCGATAGAAAACAATTTACCTTTTAATCAATCGTACTTTGTGTGAATCCGAATTTGTCTCACCCGAATACTAAAAAAATCTACTTTCCTTTTTCTTTTTTTTAATTTAATAAAGAAAAAAGGAAACATATCCTTCATCAAAAAATAAATGATATATATATATATATATATATTATGCAATTCTACCCAATGGTCAACATGTAGGGTGATCGAACAGATCGACTCATCTATAATTCATCTTTAAGAACAAGATGTACTCCTAACTTAAATTCTGCAAACTTGATTTAACTAAAACAAAAATTAGTTATGAATAATTTTTGTTGTCAAACAACAAAATTCGTTACTAATTCTATTTATGACAAATTAGTAACAAATTTTATTTTTAGGTTATATTCCTTGGGGATGGGAAAGTGATATTTAACGTAAATATCAAACTAGGATATTATCATCATATGTTGTGATAGAATGATTAACACTTTTGTATCCTTAACTAGTGATTTTCAGGTTTAAATTTTGAATATGAAGTCCTTTTTGATATAAAATACTTTACCCCTAAAATGTGACTTTTTGATACAAATTCTAATTAATAGATTTTCAAAACAGATATCAAAAGATCGAATAGAAAACCCCAAAAACAAATAATCAAACTAGAATATGTATGCAAGAGCCGCCCCATGTTATTGATTGTGAGAGGTGTGACCCATTAGTTGATTGATCACTACTTACAAATAAACATTGACCCAAGAAGCATTATATATATGGGGACAACCAAAAAAGTTTTCCTTTGGATAAGACACCAATCTCTCCATTGGGAACTTTCCTAATTTTCCCTAGTGAATTTTCAACAAAGATATTTTAATTGTTATTTTTTGGAGTAGAAATGAGGGACTATGCATGTCAAGGATCGTATCGAAGACATGATTAAGTATATAACAAAATGTTCTTTAATAACACAAACTTTTAAGTGAGACAATCGTCAACTACTATAACTTGACGAATTTTCGGTTTTGGTAGTAATTTTATTTGATCATTTGGAATCACCTTTGTGTTGTTGCTTTTTTTTTTTATTTAAAGAAAGGCATTTAGTAAAATGCAATCGGATTTATAAATTAAGAAAGAGTGAAAGGTGTTGATAGAAAATGGTCAAATGCCCCCTCAACGTATAATCGAATTTCCAACTACACACTTAAACTTTACGGGAGTCCTATCACCCCCCAGAACTATTTAAAAATGAAATAATTATACCCTTAAAAAGCCATAACCAGATCTATGGTGGCATGTGAGTTTCACACGTTTGACACGTCATCAAATATTTTTTTTAAATTTTTTTATATTTATTTACCCTTTTCTCTATATTCTTACTCATCCCTTCAAACACCCAAAATATTTTCACCATTTTCACCATCACTAGAACACCATGAGTCCATGAAATTGGGTCTTTAAGGAAGAAAGGTGAATAATAATTTCAGAGCTCGTTCAGAGATATTCGGGTTTTGCTCATTTGAAGCCTAAAAATCAATTTTTTTTTAAAAAAGTGAAGGGGGGAGGGGGAGGGGGAGAGAAGACGAATATGATGGAATATTGTCATTAATGGTGGTCACCGAAGATAAGCAATCCTCTCAAGGAAGATGAGGAGGAGGAGCCTACTATGTCTTCCACATCATCATCTACGGCGACGACAATTTCAAAGAGGAAGAGACTGATTCTACGACAGTTGATGGATTAACAAGATTAATAGCGACAATTTTTGAGATATAGTTGATTGATTGAGATTTGATATTGATAATTAAAGGATCTATTAGTAAAAAATATTTTTTTTCGGTTGGTCCAATCGGATTTAAAGTAAACACATTGATTTTTTTCAAATCAGATCTAATGTATCTTGTGGTGATATAAATATATGTAAATTCTTCTCAATTGATTTAGGTTGATTGGTTTTGCAAGAGTTTTCTATGAGTTTGAAAATTTGTTTGGAATCAACAATAGTGAATCCGGTGAAGATGGTGGTGGCAGCAAGACTTAGAGGTGGTGAAAGATTGAGAGATTTATTTATATTGATGGAGAAGAAAGAAAACAAATAATTAAAAATGCATATATTTATTGAAAAGAGATATTAAAAATAATTTTTTAATAATAGATTTTGATGCTCACTCTCCCCAAGAGAGTGAAATACACTCACTATGCCAGCTAAACATTCAGGGAGATAATTATTTCAGTTTTAAATAGTACAGGGGGTGATAGGACTCCCGTGAAGTTTAAGTGTGTAGTTGGAAATCTGAATATACGTTGAGGGGGCATTTGACCTTTTTCTCCCCTAAATTATTTAGGGAACATACATAAGTTATATTCTAAAGTTTGTTCAAAAAAGTTACTTACACATTTTAACTTTACGTACACATCTAGTTCCACTTCAAATAAAAATAAAAGGGAATTAACTATTAAGTTATTTCTATAAAATTAATTAAAGTATGCAAATGACAATTTTAAATGTATTTTCCCAATTATTTACCACCAACCACTTTCTCATATTGAAAGGGAAAAAAAAGAGTGTCCAAAATAAAAATATAACAAGAAATTAAAAGAAGATGAAACTCTAAAGTTTAACAAAAGAAAATACTTTTGACACCTTCACCTAAATTAATTATATTTGGAAGTCAATATCAATTCTTTCTCATGTGGAAGTGTATGAAACTATATATGAAGAGACTTATAAAGACTTACAAATCTTTTTTCACTTTAATTTTCTAGTCAATATGTCTCCCCTAAAGTTGGTTTCTATAAGGCCCTACCACTAAAAATATCGCCATGTTCAAGATTTTTCTTCAACCAATTAAGCATTTGTCACTATTTTTATGTGATATTAATTTTATTAATTTGTTTCTTCAAAAAAAGACATATTTTATATGTTCAAATAATTTAATTTAAATTTGATATTTTTAATAAGATATTTCTATAGTCACATAAAGTACGACTATTATTAATTCTCTCTAAGAATTTTTCTTTCTTAAATTTCATGACAATATGAATTGGAATAAACTGAGTTATTTATTTGGATAGTTAATAAAGTGACATGAACCATAAATTTTTTGCATAGCTGATTCTAACTAATTTGAGATTAAGACGTAATTGTTATAGTTATCGTAAGCTGACACCAATTATCTGTCTTGATTGTTTTATTTTAAAAAAATTATTGGAAACGGTCCAATTTAAATTCCCTGTTCTTTTTTTCTTCTCGCTCAGATATAGCTGAAATTAGTAGCAAACAGTTCTACGTAACACCAAATTAAACCAAGTGGAAAATTTATTAAAAGTAATTTCCATACCACATGAATATGTATCGTGGTGCAATAGTGAGACTGTTTTATCCTTTACAGAGGTTTTGGATTCGAATTTTAAATATGGAGAAAATCTTGTAGAGAACATCACCCCCAAATGGACCTTGCAATTCGTAATTTGAATTTAATCAAATCTTGAATGCGGACTCTAAGCACATATAATTTCCATGTTTTGATTACAATATATAATTACTTTTGGAACACTATATATGGCTACCTTAGATTATGGACAAGAGATGAATTTTTTTTTCTTCTTCCACTAATATGTATAATTATGCTTTTATATTGCGCAAATTATTAAAATGTTCACCAATAATATAGTTCTTTGCATGTGCATATTAATTATTTATATTAGATAGAAAAAAAGTGCACGAAAGGTTGGTAATTTGAGTTGCCATGATTAAAAACGTTAATTAATGTTAATCATGATTATTCCTTCTCAATTTTCATTATTAAGGATTCTAACCACCTAAATTATAGGTCCATAAGGCTATATTCCAACTTTATAACTCTAAAATTTATTAGAACACTGTAACCACCTTGAGGTTACGAGTGTCAAATGAGCGGGTCAATCCATTTCAACTCGGTAAAAGATCGGCCTCGCGCAATTAGAGTAGGGCAGGGCTGAGTTATGGGTGGGAAGGAGGTTGTGTCGAACTTAATATTTTTCCTCGAAAATCAGGATAGATGTTCGTTTAATTAGAAAATCATAGGGGGACTGGGCCGGGACTTGCTTGGAATCGAGACTGACTTGCATTTAGTGGGTTGGATTTGTCTAGCCCGGCCCACTAGACATGTGATCTAACTTTAAGTATAAGTTGGATTCCAATACAAATACCACCAAAACAAATAGTACCAAATAAACACATTTATACTTTCTATACATTTCTACACGTAGGAGTATATTAATTGTTAAATCCATTTCAGAGTTATAGAC
This sequence comes from Solanum acaule, assembly GCA_036250505.1. Lineage (NCBI taxonomy): Eukaryota > Viridiplantae > Streptophyta > Magnoliopsida > Solanales > Solanaceae > Solanum > Solanum acaule. Next base: position 18,889 of record JAJOOR010014926.1, read on the forward strand.
GTTTGTTTTTTCCCCTTCACTAAGAAAGCATCCAAACTAGAGGAACCATGGAGTTGGGGAAATTAGGCAAGAGTTAAGACCAACCATATACTAAGACCCTAAGCAAAATTTTATCTTGGTTTAGTGCTTTACCTAATTAAAGATACAAAATTAGGGGCAAAATTATTTGGATTAGTGGAATATAATATGTAACCTATTTTTCAAGAAGTAGTAATATTTTTGTTTTTGTAGTGACCCCATTTACCAGACTACCTTGTCATATAGTAGTCAACATATACTTGTTTGATATTCGTATTGAAATTCGATTAAATTCGAATTCACATATTATAAAGTTTATTTTTAGGGATAGTACTTCCAACATAATATTTTCTTTTTTCAAGAGCTCAAACTCAAAATCTCTACTTAGAATGAAGAAATTTCAATCATTTCACTGCTACCACATTTTGGGACATGACCTTATGGCACAAGATCACATCATAGCCCCATCACTATTTTATTTCTATTTAATAGCAAATGTACGTGTCTCACCAAGGACAACAAATGCAAATCTAGCTAATTAACCTTCTAGATATCTAAAGAAAAAAAAAAACCCTTCTGCATATTGCAATATCTTTTTTAGTTTGTCCAAACAGAATATCTGCTCTAAATCGCAAAGTTAAGAGGTATATCAAATTTTTTTTATGAAATGATATATAGTCGTAGCATCAACTATGTTCATAGAATCAATTTAACGTTGATCTTCTTATTTTATTAATAATGAGATGATTTATGGCAATATAATAAATATCTTTATGTTCATGTTATAATTGATCTTACGTACTTATTACTATGGATGATAAATAATTACCTCTAATTCTATTCTAAGTGACCAGATAAAGTGATAGTATACATACTTTTTTATCATATTATAATGCAGAGAAAACTTAAACTCATAAATAATAACCCTATTTGTGTTTTCATGTTAAACATAATTTTAATTTTCAAATATCTTTATTTCAATTAAATTTTAAATATTTTTTTCAAATATCAACTAATTTATGTAGAAACACTCGATAAATAATGCTATAGAGATATTTTATGAACTTAATAAGTTCGATTTGTTAGAATAAATGACCTAAATATCTTAAGATTGGTAAGATGTGACTCAAGATTCACTAAAATTTCATTATATATTTGGAATAATAGATAAGGCTAAAGGACATCAAAAAGAAGGAATGGGACAGAAAGTAATGCAACTTGAATAATCTTATTTATTCATCAAACCTCCTCTAAAATATTAAAGGGTGGCACGATGCACAAAATATGATTCTGTATTTACATGGAACTTTGAAAAGGGTTGCATCTCAAATGTGTAGTGTCGATAATCTTCTATCATAATACATGCATTAATAACTATATTTACTACTATTTACTATATGCCAAATCAGTACGTGGATTATAATCTTATTATTTCCTCATCAGCCAAATCAAACGAAACGATATGCCCAACAGGAGGTCGTCCAATATTATAATTAATCTCTTAAACGAGCCAACCAATATAATGCATCTTCCCGTTCAACATAATTCCTTCAGTACGTGGATGAATCTCATCATATTGAATTTCTGCAACACTTCTCCATCTACTGCTACCAAGAGTAAATACTTCAACATTTGAAATACAATGTAGTCTTAAGGACTTCGAGAGTTTTGGTTGTGGGGGAGAATTTTGTGAACCTCCTGGTATTCCAAGTGAATTGGTTGAAGTTATTTCTTTTTATATTTTGTACTCTCATATTTATAATGAATTTTGGGGGATCGATGTCTGATAACGATCACCTTGTACTCATTGGTAGTAGGACTAAAACCAAATCCATGGCCCCAAAATTCTACTGATTGAGACAGCTCTCCCCAGTCCATTGTAAAAGGATTGTACACATAAAGTATATCATAATAAAAAAGAATCACTCATGCACAATATATAGTCCAATATGACATGAACCAACAAACTCAAATTCTACTATTCTTTCAAAAGGCATGATCAGAGAATTCAAGAAAGTAAAACTGATCATTAGCGCAAAAAATAATGCAAGGATCGGTCTTTACTGCACGAGACAGGTGAAAATTCACAAGGTTAGGATCACGACACAAGTTGTGTGCGAACAAATGTAAATTGAAGTAAAGATATGTTATGGGAAGCAATGAGTTCATAACTTCTCCTTTGTCCTAAGTGTCTTTTAGTTTTTCAAGAGCCATGTTTTAGGAACTTGTAATTTATTTAGTGTTTACTTTGTTATTTGTGCACAAAGTAGGACTACTTTTTAATTGCTCTTTTGAGTATTAGGTGATAGATATGCTTAACTTAAGAATGGTACAAAATGGTCACGACGATGGCATGCATAAATATGTCCATCTATGATTGGAGAAGTTATTTTTGTAAGTTCGATAACATATTTGAGTTTTTCCCCTCAAATTCTTGTCATGTTCAGTATGAATATCATTGGAAGTATGTGAACAAAAGACGGTCCTGTTAAAACTGTCGTGGGATTTTCATAGCTGTTGAAACCCTTGTGTGCTAGAGAATGGATATGGAAGTCATGGTTATGGCATTACATTATGCCCTGAAACGCCTATTTATTATACGAATAATGGTGTTTCAGCACATCATTGAGGGGGAAGTGGTTCTGAACATGTTTCTATCAGTTGTAGGCTATAAGGCATATATGACCTACAGTTTTTAGGCATCCCCTTAAACCTTAGAGTCCTAAAGACACAATTTTTAGGATCAAATGAAACAAGATTGCCACCTCTGTACTTAACCAAGAGCTCTCCATTCTTCAACAAGCATAGATATTTCATCGGTAGCAAAGGTCGTGTTACAGAATTTGGATTTGGAATATAACTTCCAATTGTAAACTCCTTGATCCAAGACTCTTTCACATTGTATTCTTTCATAACCCAAATTTCTAATCCTCCCCCCTTGTTAAACCATATTAGAACAACACCAAGACAACCTCCAACAACTGCTAGTTGAAGCATGTGAATAGTTCTTAAGTGATCAATACCAAAATCAACCTGTGGTACTTCACCAAATACCTCATCAGCCAAATCAAACGAAACGATATGCCTAACAACAGGTCCATTATAATCTCTTAAACTAGCTAACCAGTGCATCTTCCCGTTCAACATAATTCCTTGACTACTCTGATGAATCTCATAAGGAATTTCTGCATCACTTCTCCATCTATTGCTACCAAGAGTTAGTACTTCAACATTTGAATTCAAACCTGGATCGGGATAACGGCTTGTGATCTTGATCAACTTGTACTCTTTGGTAACAGGATGAAAACCAAACCCAAAAACCACTCGTGGCACGTAAGTTGCTAATGACATAGGCAGCTTTAGGTAATCCCTTGTAAAAGGATTGAAAACATAGAGAAAATCAGAAGAGGAAATATCACGTACGCATAATAATCCATGACATGAAACAACTATATGAAACTCTTTCGCAGAGCATACAAAAGGGGTGCTAATTTCCCTCACAACATCTTCTTCTCCCATAATACCGCGATCAGATAATTCAAGAAAGTGAAGCTGAGCACCTGAGTTAATAATAATGCAAGGATCATTCATTAGAGCACGAGACGTGTGCAAATTCAATAGCTCTGGATCATGATACAAGTTGTAAAATGATTTGCGAACAATGATGAATTGAAGTAATGATGTTATGGGAAGCCTAGAAGCTATGTCAAGGACAATTTCTTGAGGCAGAAGATCAAATCCATATCTTGAGGGAGATGCTTCATCAGACTGACATTTCTGATTTTTGGTTTGTGTATTCATTACACATACAAAAAAATTAGGTACACAAAAGAAGTAGGAGACTTGGATACTTATAGTTAGTAAACAAGTTATGCATCAATTTACAAGTTTCATTGGAAACTGATGAATATCTTTGTATTAATTCATAACATCTCCTTTCTCCTAAGTGTCTTCTAGTTTTACAAGATGCATGCATATAGTGCTTATTATGTTAGTTGTGAACAAGACTTTTGAGTTACTCTTCGGATTCTTTATTACTGACTTTTTGTGGTTCATTGCACCTCGCACCTAAAGGAGTCGGTCCTTGTGAGGAGGAGGATTCTTCTCTTGCTGTCAAAAGTGCTTACTCATGGTCTATCGCACACTTATTAAGAAAATAATGATAAAAATAGTGAGGAAATATTTGACAAGTAAAAATGAACGGATAGAGTTTCTTGCCAATATTTACTTAAACTGCAATAATAATAACATACTCAGTATAGTTCAACAAAGTGTAAATCGAAGAAGGTAGTGTGTATAATGTATTCAATAAAAGTTTTGAATGTTTTGTCATCATTTATTTGACCAACAATGATAGAACATGATCAATAATCCGTATATTCTATAGTAACCAAGGGTGTGTTTGGTATGAAGGCTCCAATTTTTTCATGTTTGGTTGGGTTAAATGTTTTGGAAAATATTTTCCAAATCAACTCATTCTCCTCAAATTTAAGGAAAATGACTTCCCTTCAAAACTTAAGGAAAACTTTCTTCCAACTTCAAATGACAATTTAATTTTTTTGTTGAAAAGATCAATTTTTTTGTCCCTACCCTCAAACCAGCCCCCCATAAAAAAATAAAATTAAAGCTTGTTTTTTAAAAATGTTTTTAATTTCAATTTTGTTACCCCACCCTCACCCCTACCCCCAGCCTACCCCTCCCCCCAAAAAAATTGAAAGTTGTTTTTAAAAGATATTTCTAATTTCAATTTTTTATTTTT
>JAJOOR010014927.1:0-30953 GCA_036250505.1 Solanum acaule
TTTTTTTTTTTTTTTTTTTTTTTTATCTTTTTTTATTTTTTTTTTTTTTTTTTAAATCTATGTATTAGTTGGTTTAATCCTTACTGACTTTCTTTTCTTTTGTTTTGAAATATATGCAAATTTGATGTATTTTCCTAATTATTTTTTTATTTTTTTCTGAAATGTGTGGACTATATTCAGTTATGTGAAAAGTGTGTTTATCATAGATGTTACATCTGGGAATAGATTCATAATTAGAATAATTTTCCTTTAGAATTTTAGTCACTTAATTATTGACATTATAGCTACTACCTCCTTTAAATGTTTTACTTTTTTACTTCATACTTCTTGAAAGGAAACTTGAGTTTATATTAATTGAGAGGTTACCATGTCTTTCATGATTAGTTGAGTAATGTGATAATACTTTGTTTACAAAATCACCTTGGATTCACTATCTTGCTGAAATTTGTTTAAAGTTTGAATGTAATGCTAGTCAATTCGTAGTCATCTTTTGTCAATCCTATGCTAACTCTTATTTATTTGTCTTTTTCATGTGAAATTTTTCCGAGTTCGCTACGAACTCATCACAATCCTCTTGCATTTCAAGAGATTCGTGAAGGCTCAAGTTCTCTTTATCGAGTCAGCCAGCCTTAAAGTCGACGAACAGGTCCCGAAGTTGAAGGGACACGCAGCAATTTGGAGAATTGAAAATTGGGCCTTTGGCCCAATCTTAATTTCAGAAGATTGTATCTTGTTATTTTGGGCCTAAGCCCACTTATTCACTATACTTGTTAGTTCTTAGGACAAGTGCAGGTGACTCAAATGGGCCAAAGGCCCAAAACGAAAATGGGTCCAAGTATTGGTCCAGGCGGACAGAAAAACCAAACTTGGGCTCGAATCTCTTTCCCTCATTTCTTTGTTGCGTGTGCTTGTTAATATTTGCCGCTAACCTTAAGGTTGAAAAATTCAAATCCCCGAAACACGCCCATTTTGATTTAACAATTTAACTAAATCAGTCATCGTTTAACAAGACTTGAGGAATAAAATTTTGCAAATTATCTCACTTAGATAGTATTCCCGTATTTCCCCCCTTTTCCCTTTTAAAACGGTTATAACTATAAAAATTGTTCAATTCAAATTAAGTCAAACAAATTTAGCCAAATAATTAATTGCCGGATAATCGCGTATTAGGGGCCATTTCAGGTGCTTTAAAACCCTTCCCGAAATGCTAATATGAACCCCGAACCCCTTCAAATATTTTCATTAGATTTCTGTTATAATCTTTTGAAAAAGTAGTTTTCTTGATTTTTAGTAAAAAATTAAGTGGTGACTCTTAGCCAGTCTAAAATATATTTTTTAAAATAAAACACACGGTTCTTCGAAGCTATCTCCCAACTTAAGTTTACCCTCCTCAATGCCCATAATGTTTTATGTTCCAATTAAATGGGAAAGTGGCAGGCCTTCCCAAACACTAATTGGTAGGGGGACATGCCAGTGGGAGACTTGAAAGCTTTCCAATAGGTGTAAAGTGCATCACCAATCTTGCTAGACCAATTGGTGGGGTTGATATTCACTATTTTTGCCAATATGTTCTTGATTTCCCTGTTAGATACCTCATCTTGTCCACTTGTTTGGGGGTGGTACGGTGTGGCAACCTTGTGCTTCACCCCATAGTTGGACAAAAGTTCTTCAAATTAGCGATTAGAAAAATGAGAACCGTCATCACTTATAATGACCCTTGGTACCAAACCTTGTGATAATTTACCTCTTTAGAAACATAGTGACACTTTTCATTAGTAGGTAAAGTCGCTGCCTCTATCCATTTTGAAACATAATCCACAACCACCAAGATGTATTGTTATCGAAAGGTCTAACGAATGGTTTCATGCAGTCTGATGAGTCTGAGATTTGGACTCATTTAGGGCTTTGTTTTGATAGATTTAGTATCCTCAAATGCCTAAATTATGCTATAAATTGATGTTAATACCTTGATTTTTAGGTATATTGATTGAGGAGCAAAGCAAGGACACTAGCATGCAAAGAAGAACAAAACAAACTGAAGAAGTGAAGAAAGGCGAGATTGATGATCGCCAATAGCACTTGGCGTGTCGCCGAGTGGCTAATTTGACCGCCTAAAGTTCCAGCATGCCAACCCAGAGGGAAGAAACCAAGTAGGTGATAGAAAAGGGGCAGTCAGTGAATCGTTGAGCAGTTCAATTGAGAATGTTGACATGAAGGGTAAAGGTAAAGGTAAATGCTTAACTTGGATTGTTGTTATGAGTTGCTTTCCTTGTCATCACTTATTAAATGTGAATGTTCCTTGTCTATGAGAATTAACTAAATTTGGGATCAAAGAATGGTATGTACGACTATGGTGGCCTAAAAGGGATACTTAGTATGCGTGGTATTATGTGATGACATTCATACATTGCACAAGTATAACTTAGGGTTACTTGTGAGATGGTTCTATTTTGATGTGATGATGTAAGTATTGACTATGATAGTATGAACCATGACTACTCAAGGAGCTTTACTTAGTATGAGCAGGAGTATGGGATCTTACTTAAGGCTGATGGTACTTATGGTATATTGTTATTATGCTATGATGATCTATATGTTGAATATGCTTGTGACCTGTGTTTTGCACTTAAAGTGCATGATGATTCTCAATCTTGGTGAATGCATGATTTTAAACTTAAATGTCCTTTTTAGCATGTTTTCAAAGGATTTTATGCATGGCTATCATACTTAGTGCATTTTTGTACTAAACACATATTTCTTCTACATTATTCTATAAGTGTAGGGATTGGCACTCAGTTTTACTCTCCTCGTGGCTAGAACTTGGAATTTATAGTTCTCCCTGCTAGTTGGTGAGTCCTCAATATTCGAGGAAGAGTATCTTCACTTAGTAGTTTCCTTTATTGTCATTTTATGTTTCGGACTATGTTGAAGGGTTGTGACCCTATTGTTGATTCAAAGATTGTATTAGATGGCTAAATGTGTCGAGTTAGACTTCCGCTTGCCTTTATAAAAGACCTCAATTGTATGATAAAAGTTTTAAATTCCACACCATTTTCTATTGTCTAATGTTATGATATGCTTTGAGGCTTGTATGAGGCTTTTCAGAGTCTTGTACACCGTGTCACGTCCAGGGTGTAGGCTTAGGTCGAGATATCTCCTTTCGGTCTTATTCATGCATATTCTCAGTCCAATCCACTACTTTGTATTTAGAATTAGGTGTAACTAGTTTGCAAAGATTGAACTAATCACCCACTCATAGTGGTCTCTTTTGAGCACCAATGCGAGATTGAATCTAAAATCAAGTTGGTCACCTCAATTTATGATTTAAACACACGACAATAGTTTAAATCAATAATTAAAAACTATAAAACAGAGCAATTCAATATCCCACCAAGTTAAATCAACATCCAACTCCATAATCAAACCCCATGAGATTGGAGGCTTAGCCACACACAAAGTGTAGAAAGTTTATATCTTGCGTAGAATTAGTTGTGGGTAACATGTATTTGAGCAATTAAAAGAAAAACCACTGTGAATTCAACCGCAATTTTACAAATTCAAGATTATCAATTCAAAAACTCCAAGAAATAAAAATGTTTCTCACTCAATGAAAGGTGTTTCTCTCTCTAGAATGTTTAGAATTTTCTCTCAAGTTTTGAACCCCTTTTGTCTCCCTCTTTTGGGCTATTTCTAGTTCCCAAAAACTTGGCCAAAGACTAACTTGCACTTATCCCTCGCGACATTAGTCGAGCTCACCGATGTTATTCAATTAGTCACCAATTGTGCTTCAGCTCACCATTTTTTAATTCTAGGCTTCATATGTTTGACCATCATTCAACGATCCCACTCAAGTTTGCTTTTCTAGTTTGGTGAATCGCCAATCATCACCTTGGTGCACCTTTTGAAGTTCCATTTTATTATCCCACCACTGTGATTTTGGCGTTGTTAACTATGTTCACCTTTTTCACCTGGTGCATCGTTGTTTCTTCCTGACTTCGCCAACTAGCCTTGATAGAGAAGCCTGATATTCTGTTAATTTAGGTGATAATATGCTTGTTAGATCATCTGAGTGTAGTTTTGCATTTCTTTTCAAACTTTTGACTATTCTTTCATATATTCATCCTTGCCTTTTCCATTTTCTTTCATAACTACAAATCATGAAACTCTCATAAGAACAAGAAAAAATTAGGGATTGAGGACACCCCTTATTGAGCTAAATATGCCTCAAATGAGTATAAATTTATCACTCATAAGATGATCCAACCTATCCATGAATGTTCATCACTATAGAACAACATAATTATGCCTATCTGATATCGATTTTCAATCCCCACACTCCTAGATTAATTGTTAGTTATGAATTACTAAGGCTACGAGGGTTGAAATGATATGCCCTCGATGATAATAGGACGATTGTGAGAGCTACGACTCCTTCGAGAGATAGGGTGACTTGGTGTGAGTCTTTGATTGAGTTACACGATGTGAGGTTGGATAACCTCACTAATAGATAAGAGGCCTAGGAAAAGGCAAAGGGTAGTTCAAAGGTAATTGCTACTATGTCGAGTGAGTTGAGTTCTTTCATAGATGATGTAGACAAGCTAAGGTCTAGAGATATTTACATGCTCTGGGGTGATGTTCTCATACCTGATGCACTTGCTTCTATGTCATCGACTATACCTAGTAGTAAGCCATCTTGGAGTATGCAACCTAGTGGTGAGGCTGAAAGAGTTGATATTTATGAAGCTGATATAGAGGATGAGAGGGACGATGATGATTTAGCTGATGAGACTTGCGATGATGAGTTGAGGAGAGAGGAGGATGACCAGAGGACTACAGTGAAACTTACAGAGTTGCAGGACACCAAGGAGGTGTAATACCCAGGAAAAATGGTAGGTTAAACTAAAGCTTAAACGTAAGGTTAAGAATCGTAAAATGACTCCCCGAATTTTAGTAAGTCATTTAAGGTTGAAATGAAGTTATTCGAGTGAAGACTAAGGGGAAAGTGCCAAGGCAAAGGGGCCAAGCCAAGGCCAAAGGCCAAGCTTGCCCCTAGCTAGGAGCACACTGCCCCACCTTCATGAGAGGGACCACGATTCGTGGTCCACTCAAATGACTCGTGAAGGTGGTCGTGAAGTCCCCTTGGCCTTGGAAATAATGACCACCCAAAACCAAGCCACAGCCTCAACTTCACGATAGGGACCACGACTCGTGGATCCCTTCATGAAGGAGACTTGGCCTTGGGGTCTTGGGGGCATGAGGTAGCTTAGCTACTGCCGCACGCTTCATGGGCAGGACCACGAGTGGTGGTCCACTTCACGGCTCATAAAGGTGCCCGTGAAGATGACTTGGGCAAAGGAGCTTTGTACTCCAAAAATGTGGCTACTACCCCAACTCCATCAGAGGGAACATGGGTCGTGGTCCACACCACAACTCGTAAAGAGGGATCGTGGTCCCTGGCGGGGCTCAATTAGTAACGGTCTTTTAAGTCATTTCTTTTTAGTCAATTTATGTGGGGGGTGTTTTGGGTATTTTTAGGGGAAGTATTTATATTGTTTTTAAGTCAAATTTCATAAGACTTGGTTATTATTCACAAATACCCAAATTGAAATAAAAACCTCCCTCCTCTCTCAATATTTCTCTCTCTAAACTCAAGGAAGAAGAAGAAACCATTGGAGCTAGGGTTTGTATATTCTCAAGGTTCTTCCCCAAATTTCTCAGTAATTATTAATTGTGGTATGGATGCTCTTCATCCTTGGGTAGCTATCACCCAAGGTGCCCCTTCAAATTGATGTTTTATGATGAAAATTCCCCATAGACCCATGTTTTCCCCATATTGATAAATCATGAATTGATATTGTGGGTTGGTTGATAGTATGAATATGTCAAGTGCATATGTTTATGTTAATTAAGCTAATGAATCATGAAATTCCTCCTATATTATGTAGTAATTGTATATGGTTGGGTTGATTGTGATGCAAGACCCTTGAAGGGAAAACTCTTAGGGTTCATCCATGGTTATGAGGATTGTATATGAACTTGTGATTCACTCCTATGACTATTGTGTAATTATGGTATTGATGCAAGATCCTTCTTCGCCATACCCTTACACTTGTATTATGTATGAAGTATATATGAATGTTTATGGTAAGCTTGTTGTGTTGATTGAAAGGTCATTCTCACGACACACTATGAATGTAATGTGAAAGTTTTACTCAGTTACTAATGATTCTAAGGTTGAAAGGACATTCTCACCTAATAAATCCATGAGTTATTATGATACCATGTTGACTTGAATGTCTAGTACATTCCTTTATGAACAGGAACTTAAGTAAAGACTTAATATGACTTCTAAAGGGAATTATGCTTAGCACAGAGTGGATATGTAAATGAGATGGAACCTTTTATGTTTAGCAAGTCTGGCATCCCAATGTATGTTGTCTCATGGGATTGAAACCTTTTACGCTCGTAGTCTGGTTTTCTAGTATCAATCTCCATATCTCATAACTATGTGCCCACATAGGTCTTTAGCTAGTGGTCCACCTAAAAGTTATTATGTAACTTCTACCTTAGGCAAGTAGGAAACCTCTTTTCGGTGTGGGGGTAGAACACCGAATTCCATGTAGCTTGATGAGTCCACAAATTGAACTCATTTAGGGCTTTATTTTGATAAGAATAGTGTCCTCAAATGCTTATTTTGTCTAAATATCTGATGAAAACTCTTAAGTTTCAGGTATTTGAAGTTTTAGTGGAAGCATGGACACTTAGTCGCAAAAAGGAACAAGAAGGCTGAAAAGAACGACGATGTTGAAGCCTGAGCATCGCCAAGCACATTTGGTGATGTGCCGAAGGGATTCATTCCGCCCTTTGTTCCAGTACGCGAAGCCCTGAAGGAGAAGGATCAAAAAGGCGATAAAAGGAGCAGTCGGCGCTTTGCCAAATATTTCCGCGAAGCAGTACTATACCACCAAATGGTCCAGAACGTGAAGTGCTGAAGGCAAGCATGAAAAGGCGATAAAATAGAAGAAGGGCGTATCACCGAGTCGTTCGACGTTATCGACTAACTTCGCCGAAAGATCCGCTAGCGCTATTTTCTGAAGTCTATAAATACTAAACTTGTTATTAACTTTAAGGAGTCGAACATTTATTTTAATTTACAGACTATAATAGTACTTTTAGGATATTTTCTTTCAAGTTTGGAGAGGGTTTTTAGGAGACTTGAAGAAAGAAGGATTTCATCTTCCTCAAGTTGGAAATGGGTCTTCTCCATTCTTCTTCGTTTGCTTAAATCAAGGTTTAATTTCTTATACCCATTTGATTTCATTTTCGTTTTAGGTATATTTTGTTATTTCTTGATGTGTGGCTAAAAACCCCATTCTTGGGGTGTGATTTAGCAAATATGTGTTGATATTATTGTTAGGTCTTGCTTGCTGATAAGCTAGATGTAGTTTAATGGTGATTTCACCTAGTGGTTGTGGTTTAACCTAAAGGGTTTGTAGTTGCAAATACAAAGCCACCCATGTGTTTTCGACTTGCCCGAGAGGGAGGTCGCGAAACCAAGACCACTAGACTGATGGCCTAAGGAGTGGGTCAACATGAGGTTCAGCCCGAGAGGGTGAGCTCTAGTCCCATATCCTAACACTCAGCTAGAGAGAGTGAGTGGGGTAAGGCGTAGGTTGGTCTTCATGCGGCATATGGGTGTCCGAGAGGAATGTATTTGAAATGGGGTAAGTTGCCCGAGAGGGAACTTATTTCCATTTAAAGCTTAGCCTAGTCACTTTGGGACACGACCCCAACCTTTAGTTGGGTTACTATACTATCGATGATCGTAGACACTCGAACCATAGGTTAGTGTCATTGGTCACGAAAAACATCAAAATGGCCCCGCTGTCGGGGAGTGCTGTTATTTGAGAATTTTTAGATTAGTAGAAATTTTGTTCTTCTTAGTTGTAATTTACTAACTTAATTTTTAGTTTTGTTTTGATTGATTGTGCAAACAGTTCAGAAAGTATGAGTGTTAACGGTAGTAACGGGAGCTAGGTGGGCCATCTGGACGACATCGGCAACCTCAACGATGTCCAGGAGCCGAACATCAATGATCCACATCTCATGGGAGGTGTTGGAGCCATCCGGCTACCTCCAACAGAGGGAAATGTGGTGTTCCACATAACAAGCACCATGTTGCTACTCTTGCAACTAAAGGGACTCTTCAGTGAATTAGCACATGAGGACCTATATGAGCATCTTCGAAACTTCGTAGATGTGTGTGGACCATTCTCGTTCAAAAACATCTCGCATGAGTTAGTTTGATTAAGGTTATTCCCTTTCTCATTGATGGGGGAGGCGTGTAAGTGGCTAGCTGAGTTACCACGTAACTCGATCACTTCGTGGGAGAAATTGGTCACCGCATTTGTGCTTTTTCCCTCCCTCGAAGATGATGACTATTTGGGATAGCATCCAAAGCTTCAAGCGTTTGAATGGAGATCCTCTACACCAAACTTGGCTCTAGTTTAAAAAATTGGTGCTACAATACCAAACACATGGTCTACCTGATAATGTGCTTCTTTAATACTTTTACCAGAGTCTAGACTCGGTAAACAAAGGTGTAGCTGACAAACTCTCACCCAGAGGATTAATGCAGCAAAAATATCCAGTAGTAGCTCAACTTCTCAATGGCATGACAACCATCAACAAGGCGTGGTACACCGGCGAAGACCAGGTCTCACCAGTCACATTTCAGCTATCCAAGGAACAGGTTGAGAAAGATAATGAGAGAGACCAAAACATGGCTAAGATCATGACGCAGCTTTACATTTTATCCAAAAATGTCTTGGAGGCTGGGACCCGGGGTGTAAATGCCGTAGGAATTGGAGGTGCGAATCGTGAGGAGATGAAATTTGAAACCATGAATGACGAGGAAGTGAATTTTCTACATAACCAATGTGGGGGCTACCGCTCAAACTACCCAAGGCAGGGTAGAAATCAAGGATAGGTTAGAGATGAAGGCTGGAAGGATCGAGATCGTGAATGGAGGGACCGTAATCCAAATTGGAAGGATGGGGAGAAGGATAGATATGTTCCTCCCCATGAGAGTCAGAAGCCCAAGGATTCGGAAGGTGGAAGGTCTGAGGACATGCTTTCGTGTATTCTAAACAAGCTTGAAGGGTCAGACAAAATGCTAAAAGGTATGAAAGAAGACGTGTCTACCCTCAGCCAGACCGTTACCTCTCATTCAGTTTCAATCAAACAGTTAGAGACCCAAATGGGTCACATCTTGGTTCATCTCAATCCTAGACAACAAGAGGGTTTGCCTAGTGATACTGCAGCAAACCCCAAGGGTGAGGTCTGAAGGTCAACTTATGTCATGCCGCGACGTTAACTAAGGCGTTGTTTGGGAGGCAACCCAAAACATTTACTCGTCTTTTGTTATCTTGATAAAATAATAGTGTGTTGTTTGTACAGATTGAGTAAGGAAAGTGCTTGGAAAGATGTATAGGGGCGAACGACAGTTCAGTTTGGCGGATCGCCGACAAGTTCAACGCACCTAATCATTCCCATTATTTGACGCAATACATCTTAAAGGTTGAATCTGTAAAACTCGGTGGAGTATGAATTTTGTCGACGCATCGCCAATCCAATTGGCGATCCCGATAATAGATACCGATGCACTGCTCACCTGAACTGAAAACTCTGTTATAATTAGTGAGGAAAGTAGACACTCGGCATTTCGCTGAGTGACTCAGCGAGATCGACTAACATCGCCGAGTGGGCATAAACTGGACGGTCACAAGCCATAGGTTTAAAAGTTCCATTTCATTCACTTTCTTTCACTTTGTCCCTTTTCAGAAACTCACACTCATTCTTTAGTAGTTATATATCTTGCACTTTTAGAGTATTTTAAGTGTCAAATTGTGCTTGGATTCGGATCACATTGCTGCCTAGCAAGTCAGTTTTATCTAGTTCGGCATCAAAGGTTGGTAATCAAACCCCTCTGTTATTTGTACTCATTTGCATAATTACTGACAGTATAAAATCTCTATTGAGTCTCTGAGTTGCTGGAATGGTGTTTATTAACGACTAAGACTTGGTATTTTCTGAATTATTTGAGGGACTACAACTTAACTTTGCTTTGAGTTGAATTGTTATGTAGTGGGAATTGAAACTTCTATGGGTCTTTGTTGAAACTGAGTTATATAAGCTTAAGTTACATTATCTGGGGTTACGGGGTGAAATTTGAAAGGCTGGGTTAAAAATATACACGTTGAGCTGATCAGCAAGATGAACTAAATCATCCGAACTGCTCGGCGGTTCGCCTAACATCCCCAGTTCACCTTTAACTGAATACTTTATGTAATGATTGATCTATGACATTCGGCGATCAGTTTGATTCACAAAATGCACTCGACGACTGGCCGAAAGATCCCTTATTCACCCTTTGGTTGCATCCTAGTATCGTTGTACATCATTTTCAACGATTAGCCTAAAAGGTTAAGCACTTCGCCAACTAGCTTGGCCAAGCGATTCCACCATCAAAAACACCCATTTACCCCTATTTAAATTACTATCAAACTTATCCTCGAAGTCTTTGCAGAAATGGCTAGACCAAAAGTCGTAGGGAGAAATGATCTACCCAGGGACATAAGAGCAAGAGAGTTTAAAAACGATTAAAAGAAAGTGGAGTTAGCCAGACAAAGGAAATACACCAATGAAGCCAGAGCAAAGAGACGAATTCCCATCGATCCTAATGTGCCTTCATGGGCTCAAAGTTTTGTTAATGCAATATGGGCCTTCAAAGAAGCGTAGGAGATAGATCAGATGATGCAGGGGGACCGACAGATAAAGAGACTGAATAGATAGGACTCTTCTTCACCTCTTTCTATGTTTTATCTTTCTTCAACTCTGATCATTGTCATTACTTGCATTTGAGGACAAACGCTTGTTATTTGTGGTGGGGTGAGGCTCACCTTTGTTTTGCTTGATATGGACGTGTTTTGTATACTTTTGGGTTATCTGTTTTTAACTGTGTTTTTAAAACTGCTTTGCAATTATTTGAGCTTATGGCTCTCTTTTGGGTTTAATTGCAAAATGATTTTGACCCTTCCAATTTTTTTTGAATTTTTCACACATTTTTGCCACCCCTCGTGAAGTGAATGTGTCCATTCTTTCGCACAAATTTAAATCTCGGTTTTGATCAACACCGATGACTTAAATAGTGCTCTCAATTGAACGATAATGAATGTACGGCTAAGATAAGGCCAAGTGAAGTTGCATAGACAATATCTGAACTCTTTGCATCTTGTTGTGATTAGCCATTTATCGAATTGATTCTCTTGTAATGACCGTTGCATACTAGTGAAAGTGTGTACTTAAGTGTGGATGCCTTGTGTGATTAGCTTGCTTTGAACCATGCATGAATAAACCTAGAATTTGTCTTGTTAGTCTGATTGATTTAGAAAGGTTTCCTCTTGAAATGATCTTAGGCAACTTTAAAGAGTGTGAGCCAAATTTGACATATACCTCTTTTGTGGCCTACCCGTGAGTATGTGAAACTCTTTTGAACACCCTTTGAGCCCTACCTTTCTTTGGAAGAAAATGAACCTTAGAACTTACTTTACCTACTACCTATAATCTTCTTAATTTGAGATTTAGTGAATAACCAACTTAGGCCAAAAGCCTAAGTTGGGGGTGTGGTGAAAAGAAAAAGGAGAAGTCAAGAAGTGCAAGGAAAAGTCCTCTCCTAACCCATGATATTGCATAAGTGGAAACTCCTTCAATTCAATTAAAAAACATACTGTGAAATAAAGTACGAATGAAATCGAGTTTCCACGCAATCCATGAAGGTGAATAAAAAGGTGACTTAGAAGCACTATAAAAAAATCGATAAAGGAAAAGAAGGGAATGCCTTGAGAACACCACACCTCACGAGGATGAAAAAGTCACTGAGCCGAAATGACCATACCTTTGCACTCAGCCCCATTACAAGCCTTAGAAAGACCTTTTTGATCTTGAGTAAGCCGAATCAAAAGTCGATTGCAAAATAAGGGCAAACCTATGGGTGAAAACATGCATTGTGTTCCTCTTTTTGAGTGTGAGCATTGCATGTGATTCCTCATCTTAAATTGATTAACCTCTGTGTGTGAATATGGAATCATTCTTTATGTGAGGGAATTTAGATACTTTTTGTTGAGCTTGAACTTGCACAAGTAGCAAGTATTACGAGCATGAGAATCTTTGGTAATGGTGTATCACAACCTGAATCTTTGAGTGCACAATTGATCCTTGCACAAGTAATTGAGTCTTGTTGTGTATATTCATGATTGAGTCTTGTGTAGCACTGTTTGAGACACCCTTTTTGAACGGATGAACTTGAGTTTGCTTGAGGACAAGTAAAAGTTTAAGTTGGGGGTGTTGATGACTCCACAAATTAGACTCATTTAGGGTTTTATTTTGATAAGAATAGTGTCCTCGAATCCTTATTTTGTCTAAATATTTGATGAAAACTCTTAAGTTTCAGGTATTTGAAGTTTTAGTGGAAGCATGGACACTTAGGTGCAAAAAGGAACAAAAAGGCTGAATAGAATAAAGATGTTAAAGCATGTGAATCACCAAGCACACTTGGCGATGCGTCGAAAGGATTCATTCAGCCCTTTGTTCAAGTATGCAAAGCCCTGAAGGAGAAGGATCAAAAAGGCGATAAAAGGAGTAGTCGTCGCTTCGCCGAATATTTCCGCGAAGCAGTACTATACCGCCCAATGGTCCAGAACGTGAAGTGCTGAAGGCAAGAATGAAACGGCGATGAAACAGAAGAGGGGAGAATCACCGAGTCATTCAGCGTTATCGACTAACTTCGCCGAAAGATCTGCCAGAGCTATTTTCTGAAGTCTTTAAATACTAAACTTGTTATTAATTTTAAGTAGTCGAACATTTATTTTAATTTCCATAATAGAATAGTACTTTTAGGATATTTTCTCTCAAGTTCGGAAAGGGTTTTTGGGAGACTTGAAGAAAGAAAGATTTCATCTTCCCCAAGTTGGAATTGGGTTTTCTGCATTCTTCTTCCTTTGCTTAAATCAAGGTTTAATTTCTTATACCCATTTGATTTCATTATCATTTTAGGTGTATTTTGTTATTTCTTAATGTGTGGCTAAAAACCCCCATTCTTGGGGTGTGATTTAGCAAATATGTGTTGATATTATTGTTGGGTCCTGCTTGTTCATAGGCTAAATGTAGTTTAATGGTGATTTCACCTAGTGGTTGTGGTTTAACCTAAAGGGTTTGTAGTTCCAAATACCAAGTCAACCATGTGTTTTTGGCTTGCCCGAGAGGGAGGTCGCGAAACTAACACCACTAGACTGATGGCCTAAGGAGTGGGTCGACATGAGGTTCAGCCCGAGAGGGTGAGCCCTAGTCCCATATCCTAACACTCAGCTCGAGAGAGTGAGTGGGGTAAGGCGTAGGCTAGTCTTCATGAGACAAATGGGTGTCCGAGAGGAATGCATTTGAAACGGGGTAAGTTTCCCGAGAGGGAATTTATTTCCATTTAAAGCTTAGCCTAGTCACTATTATCTTACATATTTCCTTTCAAAAGCATGTACCCAACTACTTATCTCAACTTGTATTGCGGTCAAACCCTAAGAATTCTTACCCATACTTGATTTTCTTGTTATTTTTGTTGTTTTTGCTAATTGTGACAAAACCTCCAAATTGATATTTGACACTTTTGTGTCACCCCCTTTAATTTACTATGTTTTTAATCGTTAATATCTTTAGCTACGACTAGTTAAAACAAAATTTTATTTTTCTATAAAATCTCAAAACCACTCCCTTGGGACAGGACCCCAACCTTTAGTTGGGTTACTATACTATCGATGATCGTAGACACTCGAACCGTAGGTTAGTGTCATTGGTCATACTAAGCATCATAGCTCACATGGTTTATGTTGGTTAAAGCTAAATTTCCCTATATGATATGATTATGAACTAAGATGAGAATATGGACTTTAAATATGACTTCTTAAAAGGGTACTACCTAGTATGAGTGGGGCTATGAGAGTTCAGTTATGCATTGCACAAGTAGGCCTTAAGAGGGGTTATGGTGAGGGTCTCTTATGTCATGAAGACTTATGAATTTATGTATGGTATGTATGGATGTTAAGGTTGACTTCACTTGTTACAAGTTATGAATATGATTAACTCATTACTTATGTATGTTGGTTATGGATGAGGCAAAGTAAGATATGTATGATGTTGATGACCTAAATGTGATACTTAGCATTTGGTAAGGTTATAGGATCTTACCTTTGCATTGCACTAGTATGGCCTTGGGTTGTTTATATGTTGTTTTGACTTATGTTTCTTCGTATATGTGCATAATGGCTTTTAAACTTGATAAATGCATGATTTGAATAAAATGTCCCTTTTATGCATATTTTAAGGATAATAGTGCATGGCTTCGACACTTAGAACTTTATGTGCTAACCCATATTTTTACCTTTACTATTAATGTCGGTTCCCGTCGTTGAAACATACTACTACTTCTTTTAAGTGAAGCTTGGGTTGACTATTCCCTAAGCTTGGTGAGTCCTCAAGTTCGAGGACAAGATGTTATTGTTTCTAGTTCCTATTGTAATTTCTATTTTGAAACTATTATTGATGTAAAGGGCTTTTGACCCTAATTGTACTTTCTATTTACTAAATGGTTATTGAGATAAGTCTAGACACTTATTTTCATTTATGAAAAAGAAGTTTACTTCGATTATAAAAGTTTTAGATTTTTCCGCATTATTCTATGTCTTGATGTTATGATTATGCTAAGAACTTGTATGCGTTCCCTTCGGGGTCAAGTACACCGTGTTACGTCTAGGGGGTACCCTTTAGTCGTAACAAACTTGGTATCAGAGCACAAGGTTTAGAATGATTCTAGGATGATGTCTCATGAACCACGTCCAGTAGAGTCTTGTTCCTAAGTGTGAAGCGCACCACATTTATGAATGAGAGGCTATAATATGTTTAGGAACTTTCACTTGTTTCATTACTCTTTAGTCGTGCTTCGGAGTCCTTACTCTATAAAGTCATTTCCTAACCTTTCTCTTGTGATTATAGGCAATGAATAGAAGAAGAGGAAATGCAAGGAGGACGGAAGAGCGGAATGTGAATGAGGGAGCTCCTCAAGATCCTCAAGCTCTTAATGAAGAGAGGGCTATGACCAATGTGGAGATAAGGACGGCTATCCAAACATTGACTCATGCTTTAATGACTCAAGTCACTAGGGATGCTAGAGTTCAAGTGAACCCCAATGTAAGTACAACTGCTTCAAGGATAAGGGATTTCACTTGAATGAATCCCCCTATGTTCTATGGCTACAAAGTAGATGAAGACCCACAAGGCTTTATAGAAGAAATATTTAAGGTGGTTGATGCTATGGGGGTGTCGTCTCAAAAGTAGGCGGAATTAGCCGCCTACCAATTGAAAGATGTGGCTCAAGTATGGTATGATCAATGGAAGGATGAGAGACCCGTGAGAGAGGGCCCGGTAGATTGGGGATTGTTCAAGTCAATCTTCCTTGGTAGGTTATTCCCCCTAGAGTTGAGGGAGAGAAAGATGCAAAAATTCATCAAACTTCGCAAAGGAGGTATGAGTGTGAAGGAGTATGGCCTTAAGTTTACCCAATTGTCTAAGTATGTTACAACCATAGTGGTGGAATTAAGGACCAAGATGAATAAATTTGTTGTGGGGATATCCGACTTGGTAGTCAATGAATGTTGTTCGACAATGCTCATTCCAAGTATGAATATTTCACGTATTATGGTTCATGCTAAACAAAATTTTCATGACCGAAGACTACCCCCTAGACGTGACACGGCGTACAAGACTCCGAAAAGTCTCATACAACCCTTAGCATATCATGACATAAAAACATAGGAAAAATGCAGACATTTTAAAACTTTTCTTACAATCAAAGTCTTTATAAAATGAGAGAGTCTATGACACTATGTCTCAAACCATCTATAACATTAGAATTAAAAATCTTTAACACAATCTTAGGGACACGGCCCTTACATAAATCTGAAACATAAAAGAAAGACATAAAGGACATGTGGTCGAGCCCTCGAATACTATGAGGACTCACCAATCTTATTCTTCTTGATCTACTAGAGTCCTAGCCATGAGGATAGCATCCAATATCTCCAAGGCTTGCACTTACAGAAAATGTAGAAATATGGGTTAGTACAAAATGTACCAAGTATGGAGGCCATGCAAAAAAAATCATTAAAAAATGCATAAAAGGGACATTTTGTTTAAAACCATGCTTCATGCCACTTTTGAAAAACATCTTTGAAATAGTTGGAGAATCTAGCTCATAAGACAAACTAGGCACAATTCATCATAACATAAAGGATATCATCAAAATTACAAGCATAGTCTCCAACACCACATAGTGCATACTCCAATTTTCACAAGACATAGTTCACATGTGTAAGTACACATATAGATCCTATAATAATAATAATAGAACTATCACATAAGCAACCCTAAGCTACACTTGTGCAATGCATAGATAGGATCCCATAATCTTATCTACACTAAGTCTCACTTTTAGGCAACCATGATCATGCACAACATAAGTTCATACCAACATATAAGTAACCCAAAGTCATAATACTACAATGCAAAGGTAAAATCCCATAATCCTACCAAATACTAAGTATCACATTTATATCATCAACAACATACATGTCCTAACCTTGATTCATCCATAACCCACATACCTAAGTAAAGAGACATTCATGATCATAACTCATAACAAGTAAATTCAACTTTAACATTCATACATATCATACATACATAATTCATAAGTCTTCATAACATAAGAGAACCTAACCATAACCCCTCTTAAACTCCACTTGTGCAATGTATGGGTGAAGTCCCATAGCCCCACTCATACTAAGTAGTACCTCTTAAAAAGTCATAATTAGAGTTCATGTTCTTATCATAATAGCTCGTATTCGTATCATTTAGGGATAATAGCCTTAACCGACAAAGACCATGGGAGCTACATGGAATCTGGTGTCTTACCCCCACACCACAAGAGGTGTCCTACTTGCCTAAGGTAGAACATACATAATAACTTATAGGTGGATCCACTAGCTATATACCTATGTGGGCACATAGTTATGGGGTTAGGTGATTGCAACTAGAAACCCGAACATTCTAACCTATGAGGTTTCCATCTCATGAGATAACATACAATGGGAAGCTGGAATTTCTAACGTAAAAGCTTCCATCTCACTTTCATACCCTCTCGGTGCTAAGCATAATTCCCTTTAAAAGTCATATTAAGTCTTTACTTAAGTTTGTGGTCATAAGAATATGCACTAGGCACTCAAACCAACATATCATAATAGCTCATAGATTCATTAAGTGAGACTGTACTTTCACTTTAGAATCATACACATGTGGGTAAACCTTTCACATTGCATTCATAGTGTGTTCATGATAATAGCCTTCCATCAACGCAACAAGACTATCATAGTCATAACATATTATACATAATCTTATCATATCATACATAGTCATATCATATCATACATAGTCATGTATAGGGATATAGGAAAGAAGGATCCTGCATCAATACCACAATATACACAATAATTAAACACCTCAACCTCTCAAATGGATCAACATGATCATGAGCATTACATGCATAAAAGTATGTAAAGGTGCATATAAGAACTAACCTTTCAATCAACACCATAGATACATTATCATCATAGACACTTCCATCTCAAGTGTTCATAAGCATGTACATAATACCACAATCACACATAATACACATATATTGCATTCAAGGATCATATTGAGTCAACACATCTAGCATTCAACATATGTAACATGGATACAACTATGACTCAAGTAATCCTTTCATTTCATGCATAAACTCATATGATCCTATTATAGGTCATGTGGGTGAAGCCTTTGCACAACAATGTCATATACAACTTCTACATACATAAATAACTTCCTTCTTTAAGCATTAATTTCCTTAGCTTATTCACAATAGATTTTACCTTTAAAGCCCTAGGAGTTATCTTCATATTATGTGCATTACCCTCAAGCAACACCTCACATTGTAATCAAGTAAACCTAAATCTCAAGGTAAACTTAACTACTTGCTTCATTTTTACTCGACTATAGACATATAACATCAAGTAAACTAAATCTCAATACTATTTCAACCATGATCCATCATATAAGACCAAATCGAATTAGTTCATGTCTACAAGATTCATTCATAAGCAATTCATGTCTAAGTGATATAAGCTAAGGCAATTCACTAAAAGGTTCATCAAACTTATAGGTTCACATCTAACCCTCAATTTGCCCTTCAAGGCTAGGAATCAAGATTCAACCCAAACTTCTAGAATTACCAGGTTAGATAGGGGAATTTCATGATTCAACAACTTAATAACATAAACACAATCAATTGATAAGCTTACATAATCAATCAAGTCATACCCTAGTTCACAATTTAGGAAGAAAGGGAAATCATGGGTCCAAGGGAGATTTTCATCAAAATCCATCAATACACCATTAATCCAAACATAAATCATCATAATCAATAATAATAAACCTTAATTAAAAAATTGAATTCATTTTTGAAGAAGACCCATGACTAGATTTGGAAACCCTAGATTTGGGGAATTTGAAAACATAGTTGAAGGGGTTTCTTGGTGATAACTAACTAAGAATGAAAAGCATCCATACCTAAACTTAACATCCCATAAAATTCATATGAAAAATCCTTCTTCTTGAAGCTTTAGGTTGATCCCTTCCTTTGTTCTTCAATGGAGTTCAGAGAGAAGATTTTGGGAGAGGAAGGAATTTGGGATTTGATTTGGGGTCTTGTGTTATGACTTAGTAAAATGTTTTTTAATGACTTAAAATAGTTTATATAGGTCTATTAAATCAGTATAAAATTACACTAGACTAAAATAATTAATTTAAGAATTAATTGGGAAAACATACCTTTGCCTGAACCTCCTGGACAGCATGCAGGTGTGTTTCACGAAACCCCCACCTATGGACCGTAGGTGGGGTCACGCCCTATACTGTGGGGTCGTAGTTTGAGGCTGGGGCATAGTTTTGGGGGCCATGACCTATGGAGGCCATCCACGGGGATTGGATGGTCCTACGGGTCGTGAACCCCATGTGTAGGTCACACTCATTTTGGCAACTTTTTGGTTTCTAGGGGTCTTGGGGTTTAGGCTTTAGGATCCTCCTCAAGGACCCCTAGGGTTGTCCTTGGGGGGTGTTACCTTGACGTTTAACTCCTAAACCTCTCAACCTAAGCTCCGAAAGACATTCTACAACATGAAACCCCATAACAACTCAAAACGAAACTCGTTCAGCTCTAGTTTCACCTACTAGTTTCCATTAGGCCTTAACTTGGTCTTACTAAATTTTCGGGTAGTTACATTATCCCTCCCTTAGGAACATTCACCCACGAATGACTCTTTGAAATCATTAATAGATGACGACTCAAGACTAGCAGCCCATCATACATTTAACATTATAAACAATGCACAAAACTAGGAGGAAACTTCAACTCCATCTCAAACATACTCAATGTAATTCAAGAAAGTAGGAACTACATCTACCCACCCAATATGCATGAAATGTAACATATCTCATGTTTATAGGAGGAACTACCTTCTCGTAGTTATAACATGATCAACATACTCTCATGGAGCTCATATACCATTAGTTCTCAAAACAAAGCATTTTATAGAAGGAGGAATTTCTCAACTCCAACCCAAAGCATGCTCATATATTCTCCTCGTGAAGTGAAATAGGCATCCATACTCAATGCATTACAACATGAGGAAAAGAACAATTCACATATTTAATTTTCTATTAAAACACAAGTTTTCATGAACATACATCATATAAGGTAGTCATGGCATCACATAAGCACATCACAAAAATGTAAGCTAGGCACATCATCTGCTCCTTGGTAGTGAGCCTATACCAACTCTTCTAAACATATTCAATCACATAATCATAGGAGGAAAATTACATTTTTTCCACTAAAAGCAACCTCAACTCAACAATATGGAGCCAATGTGCCATTTCCTCAAAAGCATAACAAAGCATGTTCATCACCTCATCTCATGAAGTCAAATATGCCATCATCATACTAAGATGCACAACAACATGTAGAACATGTAAAGCATGAAAAATCCATTTTTATACAAAACCAAAAATCTTTCAAAATCATGCATAACATAAGGAGGTCATGGAATTCTCTAAAATACTCATGACTCCTAGGCATGGAACAAGTCCAAAAAGGAACTCTTGGTTTCAAGCTAGAATAGGAATAGAAGAAATGGATGAGGATATCGGGACTCTCAATCAATATTGCTATCTAAGCACATGATCTCCCCCTTGGGAGTTAGCCCCTTACTAAGACCTCAAATACTACTCCTTCCAAACAATCCTAGAGCTTTACCAAGACTCATTATGACCTTACCGGGTTCTAAAAACAATAGAGGTCTAATGATCATGCATCCAAACCTTACCAAGGTTAACAAGAGTAACTCTAAGGGAGAAGGGAATCATAAGACACACATAATATCCACGACTCCAAAATCATGAAATGAGTCAAGGAGGACTTATCATCTTGAGCTAGACGAGGAATAAAAGGGAACATAAGGATATTGGGACATCTCATTGGCCCTTGGCCTCCCAAATAAGCACCTTCAACTAAAACCCTTACTAAAATACCACCTCAATGCTCTCTAAGCACCACTTATATAACATTATTCATCAAATCATCCAACCTATCACAAACTCCTAATGGACAAGTTGGGTTTAAAATCAAAATAGGTCTAACTACAATGCACCCCAATCTTACTATTTTTACTCAAGATTTCATTTGAGCCTACAGAACCGGGACTAAACTTCCCAAACTCAATGCACTTCTCAAGATGAGTATTCGAAGCCAATCTAAATCATGGACATAAAAGACACTCAATGATATTACCCTCAACAACATCATCTTTCTCATGGAAGTTAACATATACGGACTTTTCTGAGCACCATTTCTTTCAATGCTAAGGTCGGGGCAAGTCATCACTAAGTTTGAGACATCCTAAAACCATCCCAATACTTATGCTCTGATACCAAGTTTGCCACGACAGGAAACTACCCCCTAGATGTGACACGGCGTACAAGACTATGAAAAGTTTCATACAAGCCGTTAGCATATCATGACATAAGAACAGAGGAAAAATGCGGACAATTTAAAACTTTACTTACAAACGAAGTCTTTATAAAATGAGAGAGTCTATGACACTATGTGTCAAACCATCTATAACAATAGAATTAAAAATCTTTAACACAATCTTAGGGACACGACCCTTACATAAATCTAAAACATAAAAGAAAGACATAAAGGACATATGGTCAAGCCCTCGAATACAATGAGGACTGATGAATCTTCTTCTTCTTGATGTACTAGTGTCCTAGCCACGAAGATAGCATCCAATATCTCCAAGGCCTAAACTTATAGATAATGTAGAAATATGGGTTAGCAAAAAATGTACTAAGAATGAAAGACATGCAAGAAAATCCTTAAAACATGCATAAAAGGGACATTTTGTTTAAAACCATGCTTCATGCCACTTTTGAACATCATCTTTGAAATAGTTAGAGAATGTAGTTCATAACACAAACCGTGAACAATTCATCATAACATAAAGGATATCATCAAAATAACAAGCATAGTCTCCAACACTACTTAGTGCATACTCAATCTTCACAAGACATAGTTCACATGCGTAAATACCACAAAGATCATATAATAATAATAATAGAACTATCACATAAGCAACCCTAAGCTGCACTTGTGCAATGCATAGAGAGGATCCCATAATCCTATCTACATGAAGTCTCACTTTAAGAGCACCATGATCATGCATAACATAAGTTCATACCAACATATAAGTAACCCAAAGTCAGAATAGTGCAATGCAAAGGTAAGATCCCATAACCCTACCAATTAATAAGTATCACATTTAGATCACCAACAAAATACATATCTTACCTTTGATTCATCCATAACCAACATACATAAGTAAAGAGACATTCATGATCATAACTCATAACAAGTAAAGTCAACCTTAACATTCATACATATCATACATACATAATTCATAAGTCTTCATAACATAAGAGAACCTAACCATAACCCCTCTTAAAGTCCACTTGTGCAATGTATAGGTGAAGTCCCATACCCCAATTCATACTAAGTAGTACCTTTTAAGAAGTCATAATTAGAGTCCATGTTCTTATCATAGCTCGTATTCGTATCATTTAGGGATAATAGCCTTAACCGACAAAGACCATGTAAGCTACATGGAATCCGGTGTCTTACCCCCACACCGAAAGAGGTGTCGTGCTTGCCTAAGGTAGAACATACATAATAGCTTATAGGTGATTCCACTAGCTATATACCTATGTTGGAACATAGTTATGGGGTAAGGAGATTGCTACTAGAAACCTGAACTTTCTAACGTATAAGGTTTCCATCTCATGAGATAACACATAATGGGAAGCCGTACTTTCTAACGTAAAAGCTTCCATCTCACTTGAATACCCTCTCGGTACTAAGCATAATTCCCTTTAAAAGTCATATTAAGTCTTTACTTAAGTTCATGGTCATAAGAGAATGCACTAGGCACTCAAATCAACATATCATAATAGCTCATAGAGTCATTAAGTGAGAATGTCGTTTCACTTTTGAATCATCAAAGTGTGAGTAAATCTTTCATAGTGTGTTCATGAGAATAGCCTTCAATCAACACAACAAGACTATCATAGTCATAACATATCATACATAATCATATCATATCGTACATAGTCATATCATATCATACATAGTCATGTATAGGGATATAGGAAAGAAGGATCTTGCATCAATACCACAATATACACAATAATTAAATACCACCACCTTTCAAGAGGATCAACATGATCATGAGCATTACATGCATAAAAGTATGTAAAGGTGCATATGAGAAATAACCTTTCAATCAACACCGTAGAAACATTATCATCATAGACACTTCCTTCTCAAGTGTTCATAAGCATGTACATAATACCACAATCACACATAATACACATATATTGCATTCAAGGATCATATTGAGTCAACACATCTAGCATTCAACATATGCAACATGGATACAACTATGACTCAAGTAATCCATTCATTTCATGCATAAAATCATGTGATCCTATTATAAGTCATGTGGGTGAAGCCTTTGCACAATAGTGACATAAACAACTTCTACATGCATAAATAGCTTCCTTCTTTAACCATTAACATCCTTAGCTAATTCACAGTAGTTTTTACCTTTAAAGCCGTAAGAGTTATCTTCATATTATATGCATTACTCTCAAGCAACACCTCACATTGTAATCAAGTAACCCAAACTCTCAAGGTAAACTTAACTACTTGCTTCATTCTTACTCAATTATAGATATATACCATCAAGTAAACTAAATCTCAATACTACTTCAACCATGATCCATCATATAAGACCTAATAGAATTTTTTCATGTCTGCAAGATTCATTCATAAGCAATTCATGTCTAAGTGATTTAATCTAAGGCAAGTCACTAAGAAGTTCATCAATCTTAAAGGTTCACATCTAACCCTCAATTTGCCCTTCAAGGCTAGGAATCAAGATTCAACCCTAACTTTTATAATTGCCAATTTATATATAGGGGAATTTCATGATTCAGCAACTTAATAACATAAACACAATCAATTGACAAGCTTACATGATCAATCAAGTCATACCCTAGTTCACAATTTAGGTAGAAAGGGAAATCATCGGTGCAAGGGATATTTTCATCAAACTCCATCAATACTCCATTAATCCAAACATAAATCATCATAATCAATCATAATAAACCTTAATTAAACAATTGAATTCGTTTTGGAAGAAGACCCATGAATAGATTTGAAAACCCTAGATTTGGGGAATTTGAAAACATAGTTGAAGGGGCTTCTTGGTGATAAGTAACCAAGAATGAAAATCATCCATACCTTAAACCTATAATCCCATAAAATTCATATGAAAAAGAACTATTCTTGAACTTTTAGTTTGATCCCTTCCTTTGTTCTTCAATGGAGTCTAGAGAGAAGATTTTGGAAGAGGAGGGAAGTTGGGATTTGATTTGGGGACTTGGGTTATCACTTATTAAAATGTGTTTTAATGACTTAAAATAGTTTATACAGGTTTATTAAATCAGTATAAAATGACCCTAGACTAAAATAATCAAATTAAGAATTAATTGGGAAAACTTACATTTGGTCGAACCTCTTTGACAGCATGCAGGTGTATTCCACGAAACCCCAACCTACGGACCATAAATGGTGTCACACCCCATACTATGGGGTCGTGGTTTTAGGCTAGGGCATGGTTTTGGGGTCCATGACCTACGGAGGCCATCCACGGGGCATGGATGGACCTACGGGTCGTGAACCCAATCCGTAGGTCACCCTCATTTTGGCAGCTTTTTGGTTTCTTGGGGTCTTGGGGGTTAGGCCTTAGGGTCCTCCTCAAGGACCCCTAGGGTGGTCCTTGGGGGTTGTACCTTGACGTTTAACCCCTAAACCCTTCAACCTAAGCTCGGGAAGACATTTTTCCACATGAAACCCCATAAACACTCAAAACAAAACTCGTTCGACTCTAGTTTGACCTACTAGTTTCCATTAGGCATTAACTTGGTCTTACTAAATTTTTGGGTTGTTGAAAAATTGAGAAATAAAATCTCAAACAAGTGAATGGAGAAGTGAAGACGGAAATGACAGATGATGGAAATTCTTCCAAGGGTATATTTGAGGTTCAAGGTAGACCAAGGTTTAAGAAAAGGTTTTCCAACCAAGGCTGTTCTAATGCTCCAAGGGTCAACAAAGATACGGTTTCTAACCCTAAGTGACAAGGAGGTAATAGTGGTAGCCCTTATGTTGAAAGACCTAGTTGTGCAAAATGTGGTAAAAAGCATGAGGGTAAATGCTTAGTTGGCATAGATGGTTGCTTTAATTATTGGAAGAGCGGTCGTATGAAGAGAGATTGTCCCATGCTAAAGGTCCAAGAAAGAGAGGGCAAGCAAGCCCTTCCAAGTGGTTGAAATTTTGATGCTCCGAAGAAGAACCGCTTCTATGCTCTTCAATCCCGAGGTTACCAAGAGAGCTCCCCGGATGTTGTGACCGGTATGTTACAAGTTTTCTCTGTTGATGCTGATGCATTATTAGACCCCAGTGCCGCTTTTTCATTTGTTACACCTTTTGTGGATATGAAATTTGAAATGCTCCCCGATATTTACGAAGAACTTTTTTCAATGTCTACCCCGGTTGGTGACTTGGTAGTAGCAAAAAGAGTCTATAAGAGTTGTCCTATTTCTTTGTCTCATAAAGTCACTTTGGTCTATTTGATAGTATTAGACATGCTTGATTTTGATGTAATTTTGGGCATGGATTGGTTGCATGCATGCTATGCTTCAATAGATTGTAGGACCCGAGTGGTCAAATTTCAATTTCCAAAAGATCCAATTTTAGAATGGAAAGGGGGCAATTCTATTCCTAGAGGTCAATTTGTTTAATGTCTAAAAGCTAGAAAAATGATCTCCAAGGGGTGCATGTGTCACATTGTTAGGGTTATAGATGTTGAGTCTAAGGTCCCTTCTTTAGAGTCTGTCCCCGTGGTGAGTGAATTTCTTGAAGTCTTTCCCGATGGCTCGCCCGACATTCCTTCATAATGGGAAATAGACTTTGGCATTGATCTCATGCCGGACACACAACCCATATCTATCCCTCCCTGTAGAATGGCTCCGGCCGAATTGAAGGAGTTGAATGAGCAACTCAAAGATTTGTTAGACAAAGGCTTTATTCAACCAAGCATATCTCAATGGGCTGCTCCGGTATTGTTTGTGAAAAGAACGATGGGTCCCTTAGGATGTGTATTGATTACCGCCAATTAAACGAGGTCACTATAAAGAATAAGTATCCTCTTCCTAGGATTGACGATTGTTTTGATCAACTCCAAGGGGCTACGTATTTCTCAAAGATCGATCTTTGTTCAGGTTACCATCAACTAAGGGTAAGAGGGGTTGACATTCCTAAGATGGCCTTTAGGACCCGGTATCATAACTTTGAATTTCTAGTTATCTCTTTTGGGTTAACATATGCCCCAGTGGCATTCATGGATATAATGAATAGGGTAATTAGGCAATATCTTGATTCATTTGTGATCGTTTTTATTGATGATATTTTGATCTAGTTAAGAAGTGAGGGTGAACATATGTATCATTTGAGGATCGTATTGCAGGTCCTTAAAGACAGCCAATTATATGCTAAGTTTAGTAAATGTGAGTTTTGCCTATGGTCGGTTGACTTCCTTGGTCATATTGTTTCGGGCATGGGTATTGAGGTAGATCCGAAGAAGACGGTTGCCGTAAAGGTTTGGCCTAGACCTCTAACTCCTATCGATATTAGAAACTTTTTAGCCTTGGCCGGCTACTATAGGAGGTTTGTTGAGGATTTCTCCTCTATTTCTTCTCCTTTGACGACCTTGACTCAAAAGAAAGCTAAGTTTGTGTGGTAGGAGGCTGTGAGAAAAGTTTCCAAGAATTGAAGGATAGACTTACATCCGCTCCGGTGTTGACCTTACCGGAGGGTATCGATGGGTTTTTGGTATATTGTGATGCTTCTCGACTGGGTTTGGGATGTGTCCTTATGCAACATGGTAAGGTGATTGCCTATGCTTCAAGGCAACTCAAGGTACGTGAAAAGAATAATCCGACCCATGATCTAGAATTTGTGGCGGTAGTGTATGCCTTGAAAATTTGGAGGCACTACCTTTATGGGGTCCATGTTGATGTTTTCACCGACCACAAGAGTCTTCAATATATGTTTAACCAAAAACACTTAAATCTCTGACAAATAAGGTGGTCGGAACTTTTGAAAGATTATGACATGAGTGTCCTTTACCACCCCGGAAAAGCTAATGTAGTTGTGGATGCCCTAAGTCAAATGGCCATGGGTAGTGTGGCTCATGTAGAAGATGAGAAGAAGGAGTTAATTTGTGATGCGCATAGGTTGGCCCGGTTAGGTGTCCAACTAGTGGATTCCACCAAGGGTGGTGTCACGGTCCATCATAGCTCCGAATCTTCTTCTATTGTAGATGTAAATTCTAAGCAACACCTTGATCCTATTTTGATGGAGTTGAAAGATTTGGTACTTGGGAAATCCGTTGAGGCTTTCTCCTAAGGGGGAGATGGGGTGCTTACGTACCAAGGTAGGTTATGTGTTCAAGATGTTGATGGCTTAAGAGAGAAAATTCTACAAGAAGCTCATGGTTCACAATATTATATTCATCCGGGAGCCACTAAGATGTACAATGACCTACGGGAAGTCTATTGGTGGAATGGTATTAAGAAGGATATAGCGTGTTTTGTAGCCAAGTGTCTGAATCACCAACAAGTTAACGCCGAGCATCAAAGGCCTGGAGGATTGTCCCAAAATATTGATATTCCCACTTGGAAGTGGGAGGATGTGAATAAGGATTTTATTGTGGGGTTGCTTCATTCTCAAAGGCAACATGATCTTCACGCCCAAGTAGACGGACCGTCTAGGGAACCACTGGTTGTGGTGGTGCCCGTGGTCTTTGGGGCAGTGGGCAGCCATCTTGGGAAACCCTTGGCTTTGTGGCTAAGGCTTGCCTCTTTTGGCTTGGCTCCTTGTCTAGCACCCTCAACCAACCTAGAGTAGGTCTCAAAGCATGGAGTCTAACACGTGCCTTGATGTTGACTCACTAAACTCTTCAAACTAGACCTTAAAAGTCAAAACTCAACATTGAAAAAAGTTACTATCTTCTAAAACACATGAGAAGCTCTAGTTCATCCTAGTTAATTTTTTTAGGGTCGTTACATTATCCCCCACTTGGAAACATTCGTCCTCGAATGACACTTTAAAACATTAAGGGTAATGACTCAACACAAGCAGCTTATGACAATCATACAATATCAATATAAAAGCACTCATCAAGGAGGAAACATCAACTCCACATAACAAGCCATTGCAACACGACTTCATTCAAATTTATGGAAGTAGGAATCACACCTACAACTCAACATGCCTCAAACCTTTTTCCATTTCTCATTTATTTGGAGGAACTTCCTTCTCCATAGTACCTCATGCTCATAAAAACATCAAATAACACAATATGCAACTATCTCATTAAAACACAATCATGCCACATCAAGAATACACTTAAGCATACTCAACTAATCAACTCTAACAACTTTTAGCAACTCACCAATTTATGCATATAAGGAGAACAACAATCATGAAACTTGTTTTCCCATTTAAATCAAGAACTCAATTTAAAGCATGCATCATTATAAGGAGAATATAGAAACTCATTTTTTTCACACAAGACTCCAAAAACCATGCATCATGCTTCTACAATTCTATGACTCAAGCTTGATTAGGAATAGAAGAAAAATATCCAAATTCACCTCAAATCATCCTTCAACATACCATCCCCACTTAGGAGAAACCCATCTAAACCAACCCAAAAGGATTCCAACACAAAACTAGAACTTATGACTTACCGGCACCTTCATCCGGATTTTCTTCCTTGTTAGCTTGGAGAGCATAGAAACTATTCCTTGCTTGACCATCAACACTAGGACCACTATAAGGAGCTTGCCTAGCATTCCTTCCTTTAGACACAATATTAGCACAATCTCTCACCTTGTGATCATTTTTCCCACAACCATAGCAACCACTAGTGTCGGATAGATACTTCCCAAAATGCTTCTTTCCACAAGTGGAACAACTAGGCTTAGCAATTTGAGAACCACCACCTCCTTCATGGTTAACCTTAGGAGCACTTGAGAAATCTTGATTTGGAGCCCTCTTCTTAAACCTAGGTTGTCCTTGAACGTCATACCTACTCCTTTTTAAATCTTTCCTCACCCTAGTCATCTTGGACTCCTCAATAGATTGAGCGTACACAACAAGCCTATAGATGTTCATGTCACCATGGAGCATTGTCGTACGGCACTCTTCTTTCACCAAATCGGATACACCGGTAACAAACCTACTCATGTCCTCTCTAGGGTTAGACACCAAAGATAGAGCATACCTAGACAACATAGAGAACTTCATAGCATACTCCTCCACACTCATATTACCTTGCCTAAGATTAATGAACTCCTCAATTTTGCACTCCCTCTTCTCTAGGGGAAAGTAGTTACCCAAGAATGCTTCCTTAAACTCCTCCCATTCTATAGGACCCGCTTCCTTCGGCCTATTTGCCTTCCATTGAGTGTACCAAATTTGGGCCACCTCCTTCAATTGGTATGAAGCCAATTCTACTTTCTCTCTAGAAGATACTCCCATAGCATCCACAATTTTGTAAATCTCATCTAAGAATCCATGGGGATCTTCTCCAATTCTAGAGCCCAAAAAGATAGGAGGATTCATCCTCACGAAGTCTCTCAACTTTGAGGCTACCGTACTCTCATTAGCATTCACCATAAGCCCCACATCTCAGCTAGCTTGAGCCATTATGGCTCGGGCTAGAGTTAGAAAAGCCGCTCGAATCTCGTCATTAGTCATGGCCAGGGGAACCACCGAAACCTCATTCTCTTGATTGCCTATGGGGACTTGGTCACCTTGAAGACCTTGCACACCTTGGAGAGGAACTCCTTCATCAACTACCTCCTCTTCCGCTCTCATTCGGGTAGCCCTCGTATTCATTTCCTATAAACACAATAGACGGATTAGGAAAATGACACTTATAGACCGAACTCTAAGGCACGACTTCAAGATTAATGAAAGAAGTGAAACTTCTACCATCCTATAGCCTCTCGCTCTAGATGTATCGCAACTCACACTGATGAACAAGACTCAACTAGACGTGGCATATGAGACTTTGAATCCAAAGGGACAATTTCCAAAACCTTATGCTCTGATACCAAGTTTGTAACGACCCGAGAACACCCCCTAGCTGTTACATGCATATTCGACCTCTCGAAGGTCTTATACAAGCCCTAGCATTCATTTATCGCATTCGGTAATAAAAATCGTAAGGAATAAAAACACTTTTTGAAACAAATCCATAATACTCATAAAATCTTTCAAATGTAAAGAAGTAGAATTTCTAAGTCTCATGTACCATCTTAGATAGGAATAGAACATCTTAGGGATGCGGCCCCTTTACAAAAAAATATAAGTCTTATACAATGTCTAAGTGGAAATACTAGAAAGGTAACAACTATGTCCTCGAATATATGAGGACATACCAAGCTTCTTGAGAAGATTAAATAGCCCAAGATTCCTCAAAAGATCTCATCACTTTCCACCACCTACACTTGTAACAATAGAGAAATATGGAGTTAGTACAATAAGTACTAAGTATGATGACCATGCAAGAAAACATGCACAACGGACATTTACAAGGAATGTATGCTTTTAAGACCTTCTTTAACAAACCTTTACAACCACAAGCATAAACCCACATTTCAAGTCACCATTCACAAATAAGACCATATTCACATCATTTACAACTCAATTAACACAAGTGTACCATCCTTAAACAAGGTAGCAAAGTAATTCCTTCATTACCATTTAAGCCTCTATCTCAAGTCACCCTAAGCCACACTTAAGTGAATAATGAAGTGACCGCCCATACAACCTTTTCATATACACCTAAGTGTTCCTAAGAGTTACCACAGACAAGGGTTTTATCATTACATTATAACATATTAAGTAAACACTCTTTATAAAACCATTTAAGAGACACACAAGCATATAGGGGACAATCACATAACAGCCCTAAGGCTTAGGGAACTCACTTTAGCATCTTTTAAGCCTA
>JAJOOR010014928.1:0-30286 GCA_036250505.1 Solanum acaule
AGCGACGTAGGAGCAAAAGACTGAAGAAGCCCAATAAGCTTTTGGGAGATTATATCTGGCAGCCTGGGGGAAGCACAGATGGCAGTAACGGATAGGTTTATAGGGGACTATTATCTTTATATTATGCAGTGTCTAGAATGTGTAGTGGTATGATTATTGTGTCATGTTGCAGTGTCCTCTCTGTCCCCTCTCAATTCTCTCTCTGTAATTCCTCCTCATCCCCTTTTCTTTCAGACTTTTATATTTCCTTCAAGTTGTAATTCCACTTTCAATTAATTCAATCAAATTCCCCTTTTAGCTTGTAATTTACGTGTTGGGTTTGCTTCAATTTCAAAATCCTCACAAGTAGTTTGACGCTTGCCTATATAACGAACAAAAAAATTAATTCTTCATGACAATAATGCATATAAAAGAAATGATTAGCCTATACAATATCTTTTCTTCCTAGCGTGCATGTACAAACTTTAACTTACCACGAAATTAAATTTCTCATATCATTTTCTATAGCATGAATTTGTCATTTATCTAGTTGAATTAAACATTTAACCTCCCTAATTGGAAGATGATATTGAAAAGAGTAAAAGGTTTCAACTCCACGAGACAATGTAAATTTAGCTAAGTAATCCGCCACTTATTCCAATTTAACATTCCTAAAATTCACGTGTCTTTAAAAATCCACTTCACTCATTTAAAAAATTACTTTACATGACATTTTTGGAATCAAGAATTAGTTTTAGGAAAGGATAGTTGGGCCTCCAATGGTTGGAGTGATCCAAGGTTCATGTCGTAAGCTATTGTGTTCATTGCCAATTGAGCTTCCATTGGAGGCCCAACTAGCATTGTTTCTGTCCCTTTAGGATGCTTTCCGAATCAAGAATGACCACTTGGGAGAATTAATTATAAAATGAATGAATTGAGACAGCACAACTGCAATGTTAATATTAAAATTGGATCAAATTCACATACTTTATTTAATTGAAGATTTATTGTGCTATGCTAAATATTACAAGGACCGTAAAAGGAATTAAGTAATTATGCAAGAACCAAAATTACTATTTTAAATGAAGGAGTAACCTGATATTCCACAACAATAATTAGGAAAAAAACTAGTAAATTTAATATTGCTATTTTAATAGTATAACTACCTTTCAATTTTCTTTCAAAAATCATCACAAGATTTCATCAAACATGAACCTTGTGAATTAACTTGAAATTAAAATACGAAAACATAGGATCCCAATATAGTCCAGCCTCATCATTGACGCGCAAGCCACAATTCTAAAATAGATCCACACAAACGAGTGCATAGTCCCCATTAGGAAGCATCTCAACAAAAATCCCTTCATTCTGATAATTTTTAGGGTTGTTCTCTTCAGTAACATCCCATAAATTAATATTCTTCCTATGTCCAAACGTTACAAGTCTGATGGTGTCCAACGTCCAGTATCGAAAAATATGCTCGAAAGTCATGGCAAACGGCAACACAAGCTTTCTGACGACCGTCTCATAATGTGTTATCATCTTTTTAATCGTCCATGGATTTTGTAGGTCTATGATCAGAGTTGGATAGATATCTCGTATTTCTACTAAGTGACGAGTCACTATCCATGTGGTGTTTCTTTCTCTGCAGGCTTCTTCTTCAGCTTTTGATGGAAGAAAATTGTAGAAGAAAGTTTTCTTCATAGTATAATAATTATAATAGATACATGTTTGATGAATTTTTAAGGTGAGCAAAAGTGTGGAATTTATAAGATGTAACTATTACAATTTTAGTTGAAAGTATTAATTACTGTATAATCTGTAATAAATGACTAACATATCTCGAGCATACTCAGGTCAAATTAAATTAATTGTACGCGTAAAATTGAGTTGTATCCTTAGTCCGGGTGACACCAGTGCCACTCTCCTTTTTGCATTATCATTACATTTGTTTTCATTGTCACGCTTTGAGCCTACACCCTAAACGTGACCAACACTCGGAGATCATTGCTGATCCCAAGCGAATCCTTGGTCAGGCTAACTATGGTATAGGATACACAAAAGCTTTAATATATGAACATTTAAAACATTTAAGGGTCCAATCTTAAGTAAAACATAAATTGGGTAGTTTGATCTTTTCCTTTTTTCCTTCTAAGCCTAGCCAAGTTTTTCTTCACCCAATTAAGGGTCTAATTTTATGTAAAACCATCGTTTCACGTTCTTTAGCGCTTAGGGAAATTAAAGCAAGGTTTCAAGAGGAGAAAAGTTAGGTTTCAAGCGTTCTTCAATATTTGTTGATTTTCACCAAGAACATTGTTCTTTCCAGGTATGTATGGCTTCTCACAATGTTGGACTTGTTCGTCCACACGCCCTACATCTCAATTTAGTCTAGAAATTATTATATCTAAAGGATTCATTCGTAGTTCTTGATTTTTAGTTCAACTTTTTAACAATGGAGGTTTTGATTCTTTTGTGTTGTGAATCCTTGGTAAAAGTTATGTTTTCAAAGAGATTGTATGAAAGTTCTCATGTAATCATGTTGGGTTTGAGAATTAAGAAGAGTTTAGGAGAAATTTCTCAATTCTAAACTAAGTTGGGGTCCTAATTTAAGCTTAATTTTTTTTTGGGTGCTCGGGAAGGCCCTGGGGCGGCGCGCCATGATAACGCCAAGGTTTGACTTCAGAAGTTCAGGCCCTGGGGCGACGCGCCATGTCACGCCCCGAGCCTATACCCTGGGAGGGACTGACACTCGAGAACCATTGCTGGCCCCATGCAAATCCTTGACCTGGCTTAACTCATAGCGGAAGACTTACTCATGATAAAAGCACTTAAAAAAAGTAAATTGTAACTCAATAGATAACTTAGAATGTTTTTGAAATAAGCATTCAACTAGCCAAAGTGGCAACTCAAGTCTCAACATAACAATTGAAAATGGAAAATACTCATGAACTAACAATAACTAACTGTCTATGAAACCTCGAATATCTGAGATGGACGTCGGAACAAGACCCACGACATCCTAATAAACTAAAATGAATAAGCAATAAAAGGGATCCTCCGGAAGCAAGAAGGCTCACCAACAACTCTGAAGCTCAACTGGATTAATGGAGCACTGGATGCTGATCCTGGTTACCTGTATCTGCATCATAAAAGATGCAGGCCAAATGGCATCAGTACATTGAATGTACGAGCATGTGAGGAGGAATTCTAAAACAAGACATAATCTTGAAAGGGAACTGAAAGAACTTACCTAATCTCAACTCAACTCAACCCATTTCAATATAAAGCAGTAATATAAATGCAATATAAAGAAAAGCTTTAAAACATGTGAATAACAACTCTATGTATTGAAAAATACAACAATAACTCAGTTTGTATATAAGAATACAAAATAACTCTGTGAGAGTTTCTCTAACCGACAACTATCACTATGAGCTATATGATGATACAACATTTTGCCTCACGCTGCCAGGGCCATCCTATA
Organism: Solanum acaule; assembly: GCA_036250505.1. NCBI lineage: Eukaryota > Viridiplantae > Streptophyta > Magnoliopsida > Solanales > Solanaceae > Solanum > Solanum acaule. The sequence goes on from JAJOOR010014928.1 coordinate 3,464, forward strand.
CCTTGCCGAGGGTAAGAAACCTAACTACTAAGTAGATCTACTAGTCTATTCTAAAAAACACTAAGGAATCATCTAAAAAGTATGACCCTTTTCTACCCATGTTGGCTACATGGTTTATGGAGACCTTGAGTTATCTGAACTCAACTTGTCCCCAAATTGGTGCTCAATACTACTCCCAAAATGTAACTAGCTCATATGTTTATAAACATAACTCTTTCTGTGGTTTGGGATAATTACTCAAAAACTAGCTCAAAAGCTCGCTTGGAAATCAGTGTTTCCAATCTTGCTTAAATGTGAAAACATTTACTCTTTGGGAATACTTAGTTTCCATATACTCTTTTGAAGAAAATGAACTTCACTCTTTACTCTTACTCAACTCAAAGCTTAAGTCTTAAAACAAGTTTAAAGTATATGTAAAAGACTTTTGTAAAGACTCTAAGAACTCTCTTGACTTGACTCTTAGCTCTACCTTGAATTTGAATTATGGATTCAAGGGTTATGATCTCATGTTATAGATGATCTATCGATGTTTAAACGTACCTTAGAGTGTAGAAAATGACTAGAAAACATAGGTATGATTGAGGGAACTCAAATGGAAAGAAGAGGGAAAGGGTAGAGGACCTGGCGACCCTAGCGTACTGAGTAGCGCAAGGCGCCAAAGCTCTAACTACAGAAGCTGGCTTAGGGCACACTGAGTGGCGCGGCGCCCGAGAGGCCAAACTACAGACTCTTCATGCTGGTGCGCTGAGTGGCGTGGTGCACCAGCCCCCTGCCTAGAAAACCCACGAATTTTCTTGTTCGTTTTCGACCCTAATTCGTCTAGATTCGATTGGTTCCTTCCCCCAAATGCTTAGATTCGAATAACCAACCAAAGTGTACAAGAATCTACTAAAAAACAACCTCAAATTTCATGCAATTAACTCAAAACCTCAACAATCAAGATCCCAATAGAAACTTCAACAAAATTCATTAAGAACTCAATTACTCTACTTTCAAAAACATAAATATGCTGAATCAAATTATGATTGGCGCGTGGGTGAACGAACCCAATTCTATGTGATCTCACATACCTCTAGGGATTAACCCTTGGCGAAATCTGCAAGCGAAACTCAAGAACGCGACGAACCTTGGCTTTTCTCCTCTTTTCTCTTCTCTTAGAGCCCTAGCGAAATTTTGTAATGCATAAACTAAACCAAATCAGTTTATACCCCAATTAAATTACTGAAATCGAATTAAACTAATTGGCTAGGGAAAAGAAAAAAATACCCCTCTTAAATCCGGGTCACTTTCCTTAACTAGACAACCCAACTTCGAACGGGCATATCTCCCTCATACGAGCTCGAAAATTAGCAAACTCGGTGGCGTTGAAGAGATAATTCAAAGAAATTTCATTTGATATCTTATGGTACACCTAAATCATCTTGTACTGAGAGTTATGGTCGTTTGAAGTTGACCCAAAACTCATACTTAGCATAACTTGCCAATATTTCCAAATTTAATCTTTCCAAAAATGGTTTCTTTCTAATTCTAGTTCTTTCAATTAGCGAGGTGTTACATGCCAACAGTACACCAAGGCCTGACTTTAAAAGTTCAGGCCCTGGGGTGACGTACCAGCAGTGCGCCAAGGCCTGACTTCTGAAGTTCAGGGTCTGGCGCCCTGCGCCAGCAATACGCCAAGGTTTGCTGGGTCGATTATTTTCTTTGTTTCATTCGACGCCTGTTCCTTTAAGTTGTGACCACATTTTCCTTCTCTCTACTAGCTCCTATAAGCTCAATTCACCTTTGAAAAATCCCTACATGTCCTAATCACGTGTCTAAGTGCATTCAAAACTAAAGTGAGTTTACATGAAAAGTTTAAGGACTCTATTTTCAGAAGAAAAAATATATATAACAGTTTTCAGTTGCTATGCATATCAATCTTGGGCTTGAAAGATAAGTCCATAAAAATACGTTTAAAATAAGTAAGAGTTTTGTTTTAAAATTACTTCACTAAAGTAATAGTCTCTTTCTTTGCAAAGGGTGAATTGAGCACTATCGATATTTTTTCATTATTTTGGGAGTAGTATCGAACACCGAATTGGGTTAGAGTCTTTTATAACTCAAATGCCCAATAAAACTACGTAGCCAGCGTAGGATACGATAGCATTGATTTGTCATGCGACTCCTCACTGCCTCTGAGAAGGCCTATTAGATGGATCCATAGTTACACTACCTTATCATCCTTTCCCCCGAAAAATTATAGGATGGCCCTTGCAATATGGGTGAAACGTTTTATCATTGCTAGGCTCATGGTAATGGTTGTCGGTTAGAGAAACTACCCACAATTAAAGTATATTATTTTCATATTGCTTTTATTGCATATCTTATTGTAAAGCTTAAATGGTTTACACTTCATGTACATGTATTGATTCAGTTGAGTTGCTTTCAGTCATTCAGTTCAGTTACTGTTTTATTCGGCCATATTACATACTCGTACATTCAATGTACTGACGTTATTCGACCTGCATCTTTTATGATGCATATACATGTGTTCAGGATCATTAATAGGCTCTTTATTGAGATCATCTTACACTCGTAGACAATATTTGGTGAGACATCATTGCTTCCAGGGACTCAAACTCCATTTAGTTTTTAGTAGTATTTGAGGTGTCGTGAGTCTTGTCCCGACATCTATGTTGAAACAATTATAGGCTTCATAGAATGACAGAATTAGATGTTTTCCATTGTTTCTCATGATATTTATTTAATTTATGAATTATGTTAAGTATTTCAAGACTGTGTTTTAAAATTTTCCTTTGAATGTCTAAATGCTCATCTATTTAGGCTTCTGTGTATCTTTATGAGTCATGTGAGTCATAGTTAGTCAGGTCAAGGGTTCGCTTGAGGATCAGAAATGGTTCTCGAGTGTTGGTCATGTCCAGGGTGTAGATTAAGATCGTGACATGGATAAAACATCTCACCATAATAAAAAATTAATAATAAACTATTAGTATTAGTAAACAAATTAAAGATTAAAGTATCAGTATCCCTTAAAAAAGAATTTTATTTTCTAATAAAATTTAAAACATTTTTTACCCCACTTCACCACCTCTCCCTCTTTACCCTCCCCCCTTCACACCACTCACTCTTTCCTAAACATTTTTTAAATACTATTTTTATTTTTTAAAAGAAAAAATTTATTCCATCTCATCTAATCCTCTGCTTTTCATTTTTTATATTTTTTTTATATTTTTTATTTTGTGTTAGATATATACATATGTTTTTTAAAAAATATTTTTTATTTGAATTCCAAAATGAAAAAAAATCTTGCAATTTTTTATTTGCATACCGAACATAAATGAAAATTTTATTTTAAAATAAATCTTGCAACAAGTAGAAAATACTTTCATAAAAATATATGTATATATCTAACACAAATTAAAAAAAAAAATGGGAGTAGAGAGTTAGGTGGAGTGTGGTAGAATTTTATATTTTCTAAAATAAAAATAATAACTATATTTTTAGGAAGGAAGGAGGGGGATTTGAGGGAGGAGGGGGGATGACGTAAGATTGTTTTAAAAAAAATTATAATTTTTTTTTTAAAAAAAAATGGGCAAGGGGGAGGGGGTATAATGGGAGGAGCTGGTGGAGTGTGATAATAAAAATATTTTAAATTTTATTTAAAAAAAATACAATTTCTTTCTTTGGGATAGTGATATTATTGTCTTTAAGTTTTACTTAATACTAACAATTTATTCAGTTTTTGTTAAGATAGAATGCTTTGTCCATACATAGAACTAGCAAATTTTTTAAATAAAAGAAAGACGGTAGTACACACACCATTAAGAAATGTATTAAAAGAGATGTGTATTTCTCAAATTAATGAATGATAGTTTAGGTATAAAACTCATATTCCAAATAATTTAGTTAAGAATTTTAAAAAATAAATAAATTAAGTGTATTTTTGACACTATATGCACTCTATAATCTATGATTCAGATTATTTTTTTTAAAAATCAGCCAGTTAATTAGGGTCAACAATTATATTTCTTCTCCATTACAACCTCTTTCTTCTGCCTAGAGTAATTTAACAAGTTTTGACTTTGTATTTGGAATTTTTCAGTATGCCATTTTTGATGTGGCAGTAGAGATAGAAGGAAGATGGGGTTAATTATTGACCATGGTTACTGGATCAAATAAAATATGAAACATTTATTATATTAAGGGACACGTGTTATAAATTTAGTATGCAGCTGCCAAATAAAAATAAAAATTTATGAAGGATTATATAGAAGGTGATGTACCAACCTGGGTTGTGGTATAGTGATAGAACTGCTTCACCTCTAACTAGAGATTTCGGTTTCGAGTCTTGGGTATGAAGAAAATCATGTTGGAAACGTCAGACCTAAATGAGCTCTACAGTGGGAGATCTAAATTTAGTCGGGTTCTAATATGGACTCCAGACACGGAAACAATATTCTGTCCCCTCAATTGTATTTAATATGTTTATGGACATTTTCGGGTTCCACAAACTGAGCTGTCAATAGGCTATTATATATGCTATCCCAAGAATTAATAAATTCAATATAAAGAGTCAGTTATATTGTCAATTATCAGTATCATTTTCTTTGATTTCTTCTTTAATATTAAATGTTTTTCCCCTTTGTGTTTTCCTTTTTAATAAGAAAAAAATGTATGAAGAGGCAATTAGTGAGGGATACAATGTCACCTGATGTCTCATCGACAATTAATCATTTTTAAAAATGTTATTTTTAAATTTGAACATGTAAAGAGAGTAATAATTCACGTTTGAACACAAATAATACTCTTAGCTTATTTAACAAAAACTAAATTTGAGTAAAAGTCTAAACAATAATAAAACATGGTACACAACTTTTATTTGTCAACTATAAACAGTTAAAAACACGTTTTTGAAAACATGAATTAAGTTGATATTTATTAATAGAGGCTTTACATTTGATGTTTCATGCTTACCATTTTATGCCTTTTAATAGCTAATGTGAATTTGGGATGTTGAATTTTTGTGAGATCATCTATTTGTTGTATTCATTTTTTTCTTAGATTAGATTTTGACGACATCCATTTTCTCTTGTTCGAACAACTAAAATGCTTTCATATCAAATAATCATATATTTTCTCTGTCCCATTTTATATAACATATTTTCTTTTTTCAGTCTGTTCCTAAAAAGATGTCATCTTACTATAATTAGAAATGATTTTTTTTTTTACCCTTAATAATAATACTGACTGTTATTTGCAGTTTTGATGATTTGACAAACCATGGGACCTTGTAAAGAGACCTGATCCTTGTGTCAATGTACACACAAATGCCAGACTGTAAAAAATACAATTGGTTGGTGCACAGTCTCCAATTGTGGCAGAAACCTCGGCCAATGGCATGGCCTCGAAGGTTGTGTCTATTCTTCATAAAGGTTATGTCCAATAGATACAACATTAGTTTTTGCAACTTGAAAATTCTCAAGAACATTTGCAAAGACCCACTTTCAAGAAATATCATCCTCAAGAGCAACAGGGACCTGATAGAGCTGCAAGCTGTCTAGTTGTCTTAGGATTATATCTTCTATACTTACATTGTAAATATGTTCCTAATCTATAAAGGATTCAGATCTCTTGTTCGGTTTGTAAAATTCTGAATCGATTAGAGTTAACTGATTTAGTGGGCAGTGTTGTATCTGCTCAGTCAAAATTCTAAGTCATCTAGGAGCTAGTTGATTTAGTGGGCAGTGTGGTATCTGCTTAGTTGAATTCTAAGTTATCTGGGATTGATAGCTTAGTGGGCAGTGTTGTATCTTCTTAGGCTTAGTAAGTAATATAATTATTACTTAGATTTGAGATTAATAGCTTAATCTCATTTGGTGTTGTATCTGTATTTCACTTTTGTTTGAAGAGATTAGTGAAAACAGTTGAAAATCCTGTGTGACAGGTCGTGGTTTTACTCCCTTGAGCAAGGAGGTTTCCACGTGAACTACTTGTGTTGTCTTCTGGTTGTTGTTTGTGCTTTATTACTGTTCTTGCTAAGTCAAGGGACCCGGTTTGTTGACTGATAGTGGACGCACGTATTCTATCGATTGGTATCTGAGCAGGTGCTCTCTAGCTGGTTAACACCAAGAGAGAGACTCTTGTAGAAAGATGGTTGCTCCACTGAACCTAGAAGAAGGACAATCGTCAACAAGACCACCTCGTTTCAATGGCCAGTTCTATAGTTGGTGGAAAACAAGGATGCATGACTTTTTAATGGCTGAAGACAGCGAGCTATGGGACATTGTGCTAGATGGATCATTCATCCCAACAATAGAGGTAAAATATAGAGAAATTACGAAAGTTGTTCCGAAGACTCGCCAATAGTACAACGAGGCGGACAGAAAGAAGATCGAGAAAAGCTATAAAGCTGCTTATGTGTGGTATAGGTGCTAAAGAATACAACCGCATCTCTGCTTGTGAGTTGGCAAAGAAAATCTGGGATTGTCTAAAAACAACTCATGAGGGCACAGAGCAGGTGAAGGAATCGAAGGTGGATATGCTAACCACCCAATATGAGAACTTCACAATGAAGGAGAGGGGGAACTAGTCATGACATGCATACAAGATTCTCCTCCATAACCAACGAGCTACGATGTTTGGGAGAACCTATCGACCCAGTAAGCAGGTCAAGAAGATTCTTCGAATTCTTCCCAAGTCATGGGCAAGCAAAGTAGATGCCATCACTGAAGCAAAGGACCTGAAGGTTCTGACTTGGTAATCTTTAGACTCATGAAATGAATAGAAACCAAGACACTTCAAAGAAGGAGGTAAAGAAAGATAAGTCTCTAGCTCTCAAGATCTCACCAGGTGAAGTCTCCAGTGAAGAGGATGATATGGCTTATCTCACCAAGATATTTCAAAAAATCGTGAGAAAACATGGAGGTTTTCGAAAGGGAGGGAACCCTCTCCGTGCTGCAACTGCAAGTGACCTTGTCACAAATGTGGAAAAGTGGGACACTTTATGAGAGACTGTCCAATGCTCAAAGCTGAAATGAAAGAGTATCAAAGACCTGGAGGTGAAAAATACAAAAGGAGGGACCTGGTACCCGAGAAAAATGCAAGAAAACCTGCAGCTGACTATGTCATGAAGAAAGCTCTTGCTGTCTGGGGGGATTCCTCAAGTGAGTTAGGAGAATGTGAATGTCTGGAAGATGCATCCATGTTAGCTGTTAAAGATGATGAGAATGTTTATAATGGCTTGTTCTCACTCATGGCCAAATCGGATGACGAGGAAGATGAAGAAAAGGTAACACTCATTGACCTTAAACAAAACTTAAACACTTATTATTTTAGAAGGTTAAGAAATATAGATGGTGTTCTGATTGATTCTGTTATAGAGTTAACAACCGAAAAGGACTCTATGAACAACGGTCTAGACAAGTTTAGCAAAGATAAGACAACTTTGACTGTCAACATGTCTGTTATCGAGGAACAATTGACAGTTCTAGAAACTAAAATCTAGAACTCAAGGAGTAATTGAGCATAATGAATGAGAAATCTGGCAAAAGAAAAGGGGAGGCTAGTAGTTTGCAAATAGAGCTGGAAACTAGTCTAAACATTGCTGAGACCAAACTTACTCTAGCTTTGGAGAGGAATGATCAGATGGAAAGGGACCTAGTCTGTCTGAGAGAAGAACTGAAAAATTCTCTAAAATGGACCAGCTCCACTAAACTACTTTCTAACATCACTAGTCAAAGTAACTACAACAGGAAGGGGTTGGGTAGTTTGAACATTAATCCTCCCTACAATCCCCATAGTAAATATGTGTTTGTGTCAGATAATCTACTATGTCTTCACTGCGGTCGCAATGGTCACCTAAAAAGGGATTGTCTTACCTGGAAAGCCTCATAAGAAAAAATTTCAGTCTACTCCAGACAGAAAATAGCACAAAAAAGGGGACCTGCTCCCACTCTTAAGTCCTCAAACAGGAAAAGGACTAACCTGCCTCATTGGGCAAGAAACACTCTTTTTACGCCCTTATCAGCTTACTGGGAACTCAAATTAAAATGGGTTCCCAAGTCTAACAAGTAATCTTTGTTGCAAGGGAGTGAAAGAAGTAGCAGTCAGTGCTGGTTTATGGACAGTGGATGCTCGAAGCACATGACCGGTGAAGGCACTTCACTCAAGGCACTTCAAGGCGGAGATGTCTCTTTTGGTGATGGAAAGAAGGGGTATATTCTTGGAGTTGGCAAAATTGGGAAATCACTTGAACACTCTATTGAAAATGTTTACTATGTGAGTGGGTTAAAATACAGTCTTCTTAGTGTGTCCCAGATATGTGACAAGGGAAACGAGGTCAAGTTTCTTTCAGATAAATGCATTGTTACCAGCTTGTCAACTAAGGAAGTCATCCTGACAGCCAGAAGACGGAAGAACATGTATGTGGCAGACCTGAATGCTGCTCATGGAAACGATCTGACATGTCTCAGCGCTCTAAGTGAAAATGCTAACTTGTGGCATATGAGGCTAGGTCATGTGAGCTCTTCTTTATTGAACAAACTTGTCTCTAGGGACCTGGTTTGTGGCTTACCAAAACTGAAGTTTAGTGACAACAAAGTCTGTGATGCATGTATGAAAGGGAAACAGACCAGATCCTCGTTCAAGCCAAAGAAGCAAGTAAGCTCGTCAAGAGCTCTTCAATTGATTCACATGGATCTGTGTGGGCCTGTGAAAATTCAGAGTAGAGGTGGAAAGAAGTACATCCTGGTGATTGTGGATGACTACTCAAGATTCACTTGGACTATGTTCCTCAAGTCCAAGTGTGAGACCACTGAAGTGTTAATGATTTTTAATAAGATATTTAGACAAAACTTAATTGCAAAATTGCAGGGATCAGGTCAGATCATGGAACAGAGTTTGAGAATGCAAAGCTTGACTCTTTCTATGCTGACAATAGTACTCATCATAACTTCTCAGCACCCAAAACTCCTCAACAAAATTGGGTTGTTAAAATGAAGAATAGAACTCTGGTTGATATTTCCAGAACCATGCTCATACACTCTGATCTTCCTCAGAACTTTTGGACTGTAGCAGTTAACGCTGCATGCTATGTGACTAACAGGTGTTTGATCAGGTCTCTACTGAACAAAACACCATATGAGTTGCTCAACAACAAAAAACCAAAATTGAATTATTTAAAGTCTTTTGGTTGCAAGTGTTTTGTGCTAAATAATGGTAAGGATAATCTGGGAAAGTTTGATCCTAGAAGTGATGAAGGTATGTTCGTAGGGTACTCATCTTCCAGCAAAGCTTACAGAGTCTTCAATAAAATAACATTATGCATTGAAGAACGTGTTCATGTGGTTTTGGATGAAAGTGGTGATTTGAAGAATCTTGAATTAAAGAATGATGATGATCTTGAGGAGTTGTTTAAAATTTAGAGAGATGAAATTAATGGTCCACTAGCTGAAGGAAGTCAAAACACTGATGGTGGTGGCTTCGGTCAATTGGAAAAGGTGAATGAAGCTGACAAGTCCTCTGAGAGACTTGGTCCATCCAATAATGCAGATCAGGAAGAATCACCTCAATCTGAGAATGATGATTCCGAAAATGAAGAAGAACAAAAGGATCAACCTCAACCCATGAGTTCTAAATCAGGATAAAAGCATAAATCATTTCATCCTTTTAATAATCTCATTTCACCATTGAATTCTGGAATGCAAACCAGATCCAAGACTAAAAATCTGGTTGCATTCTCAGCATTCATATCAACTATTGAGCCCAAAAATGTGAAGGAGGCCTTGAAAGATGCTGACTGGGTCAATTCCATGCAAGAGGAACTCAATCAGTTTGAGCGGAGCAAAGTGTGGCACCTGGTTCCAAGACCTACAGATAGAACCATTATAGGGGCCATGTGGGTGTTCAGAAACAAGCTTGATGAAAATGGAGTTATCATAAGGAACAAGTCAAGACTATTTGTTCAGGGCTATAATCAAGAGGAAGGCATTGACTATGACGAAACTTTTGCCTCTGTTGGTAGAATGGAGGCTATCAGAATCCTTATTGCCTTTGCAGCCTTCATGGGATTCAAGTTCTTCCAAATGGATGTCAAAAGTGCCTTCTTGAATAGAGATCTGAAGGAAGAAGTGTATGTGAAACAACCACCTGGCTTTGAGGATGCTGACTGCCCAAACCATGTTTTTAAACTCATCAAGGCCCTGTATGGATTAAAACAAGCTCTTAGAGCTTGGTATGAGCGGCTGTCCAGATTTCTTCTGAAGAATGGATTCAAGAGGGGCAATATAGACAACACTTTGTTTCTGAAGAAAAGAAAAAAATGAACTGCTCATCATCCAAGTGTATGTGGATGATATCATTTTTGGAGCCACCTATGGATCTCTGTGTGAAAAATTTGCTACGTTGATGGGGAATGAATTTGAGATGAGCATGATGAGAGAGTTGAATTTCTTCTTAGGACTGCAGATCAAGCAAACCTCAAGTGACACTTCCATCTGTCAAGAGAAGTACATAAAGGAGTTGCTAAAGAAGTTTCATATGGTTGACTTTAAGCCTATTGACACCCCCATGGGTACAAACTCAAAGATGGGAGAAGATGAGTCTGATGCTCTGGTGAATCAAACCATGTACAGAGGTATTATTGGATCACTGCTATATCTAACAACAAGTAGACTTGACATTGTCTTCGGTGTAGACATGTGTGCAAGGTTTCAAGCATTTCCTACAGAGTCGCATCTGAAAGCAGCCAAGCGGATTCTGAGTTATCTAAAGAAGACAGGGGACCTAGTCCTTTTCTATCTAGCAGGGGACTCATTTGATCTGGTAGGGTATGCATATGCTGATTTTGCAGGGTATCAGGTGGACAGGAAAAGAACCTCCGGAATGACATATTTCCTGGGGTCCTCACTCATCTCTTGGGGAACCAAGAACTAAAATTCAGTGGCTCTCTCCATGGTTGAAGCTGAATATGTAGTTGTTGCATCATGTTGTGCACAACTATTATGGATCAAGCAACAACTTGAGGATTTCAGAGTACTTATCTATACCATTCCTCTCATGTGCGATAATACCAGTGCAGTCAACATGGGAAAGAATCCAGTCCAGTACAAGAGAAAAAAGCACATTGATGTAAGACATCACTTCTTGAGAGGTAATGTTGAAAATGGGAACATCAGCATGCATTACTACAGAACTGAAGATCAAATTGCATACATTTTCACAAAGGCCCTCAACAAGAATCAATTTGAGAGTAACATGTTGAAGTTGGGAATGATGAACATGTACTGAGCTAACCCTATCCATTTGTCTATGATCAGAAGGGCAGGTATCCTCATTACTTGTATTGTTTTGTTTAAGTGAGATCAACCTTGTACTTGTTGCAGGTATACACTCATGGAAAATCACAGGAGCAAAGAATGGTCAGAACCATTCAGGAATCAAAATGCTCCTGCAAATAGGGACCTGGTCCTGTCTAAAGGTTAGCACTCTCTACATTTCACTTAAACTGTTAAATGAGAACCGTTGAGATCTCCACGTGTCAGTCATCGGCTTTTTGACCGTTGTCCCATCGCTTCAAGTTCAAGTGACGCGTCTACTTAGGGACCTGACACATCGTTTCATTTTCTTTTTATTTCTCTTCCCTACATTTCATATCTTCACTTTTCAAACTCTTCTCTCTCAAGTCATCTGCAAAACCTTAATCTTTCTCTCTCTCCAGAACCTTTTCTCCTCCTCTCTCTAACATGTCTTAGTCACGTCACTATCTTCTTCGAAGAAAATGCTGGACTCCCTAAATAAAATTGATCCAGTGGCATTTTACACATCATCTGATGTTCCCTCTCCGTTGAAAATGTCAACTATCTCTCCGGTCAACATTGCAGAACCTAGTCCTCTTACTTCCCAGTCTCCCATAGATCTCAATAACCCAGCACCATCACATCAACCTGGTCCTTACTCAACTATGATATCTGACCAGTTGTTTGAGGGTGATCTTCCCAAGAGTAAGTCCTCTGAGTCCAATATTTTTGCCGCTATTGAAAGCTTGGTCATCGAAAGTCTGGCGCAGATGAGAGAAAGGGTGATAAATGAAGAAGGAGAAAGTTTTATGGATAGAATACTTGGAGATTCTGAACCAGTATTTGACCAAACACCTGAGGTTGTTCTCCATCCATCTACTGATTCAAGTGACACTAACGAAGACAATGTTCCTCTTAGGTGGGCAATACAAAAGAGAATGGTCACTGTCAGCACGAATGGAAAAGAAAAGGTCATAGAAGAAACTACAAAAAAGTGACCCTTTACTAGAGCAATTTCCCAAAAACTCATGGGTGATGCTATGAATTCAAGTGAAACAACTACAACAGAAAATAGAAGGAGAAGGAGGTTTGGTGATGTTGTAATTGAGTTGTCCGCTGATGATGTGGTGGATGTCTCCAACGAACTCTTTAAAAAGGAGTCTGTGGATGAAAACATCCCCCTGGTTGTTACAAAAAGGGGAAAAGGGAAACAACTGAAGAAATCATGCAAGGTGAAATCTAGGACACCTACAGCCAAGAAGGGTGATACTACAAAAGGAAAAGAAAAAGAGTCACAAAAGAAAAGGGAACCATCAAAGAAAAAGAGAGAAACTTCCCCTGTTCACAAGCAAAACTCTGAACAGGGACTAGGTACCAAACAAAGAAAGGATGACAAGGAAGTTAGTAAGCAAACGATTGTTGATAATCTGCGCCTGCAGAAGGTCCTATGAGGGAGGGTGTTTGATACTTAAATCCTTATGAAGCCAGGTATGGACTCATTGGTTGATCTCGTGGAGCTTCAATCATGGACTCACTTGTTCATGACCAAATTTCCCGTTCTACATGAAGAGCAAGTTCGAGAGTTCTACTATAATGTGGAATTTGCAGAGGATGACAGTCTTTACACATGGGTAGGTAACAAAGTCTATATCTGGATGAAGAACTGCTGGGAAAAATATAGGAGGTACCCAGAGAAGAGACCAGATCCGTGGTGGGAAAGTCTTGCACCAAGCAGTTTGTGAAAGAATGCTCCAAACTTCCTAACATGCGTTGTGCGGGTGTTCAAAAGAAGATCATGAAGGGGGAGTACCAACTGTTGTTTGAGTTTGTTAATAAGGTACTTCTTCCTCGAACTGAGAAACACACGGTGGCATCTTCGACTGACTTGTTTGTAATAGAATCACTTTACAAATTTGAACCTCTTAATCTCCCAGCCCTAATATTAGAGCATATGTATAAATTGAACACAGGGGAAAACATGGAATGGGCTATGGGTATTTCCTCACTAAATTATTTAAACATCTGGACATTTCAGTGGGACTAGATACTGTTGGAACTGTTAAACAGTCTTTCTCGTTGAGTACTTTGGTGGAATGTGAGTGCATTGAACGGAAGTCAAGACCACTGAGCAAGATGTCTCAGTTGGTACTGGAACAAGATCAGCTGAAGCATGAATTGGAGGAGATGACTGTGTTTGTGGGCAACAAGGATGCAGAGATTGCCTTATTAAAGGCTCAACTGCTCAAAGCACAGACTGAGGGACCTGGTACTGAGGCAGTTAAAGAGTTAAGGTTACAAAATACCGCCCTTCTGGCTCATAATGCTACTCTGCAAGAGAAAGCGATCAAAGATAATGATGAAGCAAATGCTCGACTTACTCTTGTTATCAAGTCCCTCTCCCATCAGCCTCTATCTACATAGTCACTCCCTTTCCCTTCCTGTGTCTTTCTTTTGTGTGGACAATGTCTAGGGTTCTCAATATCATTTTAAATTGTAATGTATTGACTGTTATCTTTTGTGCAATGAAATTAGTTCATGTTTTGTTGTGATTAATCCTTGTTTAATCTTGTTTGCTCACCATGTCTGTGTTGCCCTGGCGATGATCTTACTTTTCAAACTTACTTGTTATGCTGGTTTACTACACTTTTTTTTATGATGCCAAAAGGGGGGAAATGTTGGTTGCTTAGGTTGGGAAGCAGGTTGACAGACAGGGGAAATGAAATGCAAGGCATATTGACAGGGGGAATGAATCAGGTTGACATGGGGAATGAAAATGAAGGCATTTGTGTGGAGTTTGTCATCATCAAAAAGGGGGAAAATGTTATTTGCAGTTTTGATGATTTGACAAACCATGGGACCTTGTAAAGGACTTGATCCTTGTGTCAATGTACATACAAATATCAGGTTGTAAAAAGTACAATTGGTTGGTGCACAGTCTCCAACTGTGGCAGAAACATCAGCCAATGGCATGGCCTCGAAGGTTGTGTCTATTCTTCGTAAAGGTTATGTCCAATAAACACAACCTTAGTTTTTGAAACTTGAAAATTCTCAAGAACGTTTGGAAAGACCCACTTTCAAGAAGTATCATCCTCAAGAGCAACATGGACTTGATAGAGCTACAAACTGTCTAGTTGTCTTAGGATTATATCTTCCATACTTACATTGTAAATCTGTTCCTAATCTATAAAGGATTCAGATCTCTTTTTCGATTTGTAAAATCTAAATCGGTTAGAGTTAACTGATTTAGTGGGCAATGTTGTATCTGCTCAGTCAAAATTCTAAGTCATCTAGGAGCTAGTTGATTTAGTGGGCAGTGTGGTATCTGCTTAGTTGAATTCTAAGTTATCTAAGGTTGATAGCTTAGTGGGCAGTGTGGTATCTTCTTAGGCTCAGTAAGTAATAGAGTTATTACTTAGCTTTGAGATTAATAGCATAATCTCATTTGGTGTTGTATATGTGTTTCACTTTTGCTTGAAGAGATTAGTGAAAATAGTTGAAAATCTTGTGTGACAAATCGTGGTTTTACTCCCTTGAGCAAGAAGGTTGTCATGACCCGAGAGCACCCCCTAGTCGTAACACGGCGTACTTGACCCCTTCTAATACAAGCCTCTTAGTATTAATAACATTAGATACATAGAAATAGTGCAGAATTTAAAACTTTTCTTTAATAAATCCAACATCGAAAGACATTTATAAAGCATCGGAATACTTAGTCTCACATGGCCATCTTGGACAAACTTTAACAAGATAGGGTCACGGCCCTTTACAATCGAAGTCTTAACAAAGTCTTAAAAATAAAAACTAGAAACATAAAATCATTGTCCTCGACATATGAGGACATACCAAAAGAGGTCTTGAGAAGACTCTAATCCCAAGCTTCCCTAGAGAAAGCAATCACTTGCCGGAACCTACACTTGTAGTAAAAATAAGAACAATATGGGTTAGCACACAAAAATGTACTAAGTATGATGACCATGCAAAAACAGCTTTAAAAAGGGGCATTTTGTTGAAAGTCATGCTTTATGCCATTTTTGTAAAACTTCATGAACATTGATACAAGAGACATAATATAAGTCACAACCAACATACAAAGTCACATAATTCACATTTGAGCAAAATCACATATAACCCTTTACCTTTACCTTGAGCCTCCACCTCAAGTAACCCTCAAGCTATGCCTTGTGCAATGTATGGGTAGTGTCCCATACCACCACCCACACTAAGGCACCACCTTAAGATCACCCAAAAGTGAACTTACCGTTCATCCTTTCCACCTTTACACAATAAAGCATTTAAGAGACATAAACATTATATGAATCACATCATCACATTAAGACCAACATCTAAGACAACTCTAAGTAATACTTGTGCAATGTGCAAGTAGCATCGCATACTACTACTCACACTAAGTACTCCTTTGAAGTCACCATAGACAAGACAAGGAAGTAACTCATAATACAATCCAAGTATAGCATGCATCTTTACATTTAAGCATTTAAGCCAACATTCTTCATTAGATTCATTTAGGACATATTCATGCATTTAGCGGACTTTCATACATTAAGTTTGGAAAGCCAATACACATTTTCAAACATAGAAGACAAGCTATAGTCACAATACACTCATAACATAGTAATATCAATACCTTAGCAACCTCTAAGAACACTTGTGCAATGTATGGTTGGCATCCCATAATACCAACCTTACTAAGCATTCCTTGAAGCCACATATTCATTTCCATAATCTTCAAGCTTACCATGATCCATAGTCATAAATGAGGAATTATACAAGTACATGAACTAAACAGAGTTAATATCTCAAAAGGTCACTCAACTTTAGAAATTTATCTAATAAAGTCATTAAACTTTATTTTGTATCAAAAAAATCACTTAACTTAGTTCTTTGTATCAATAAAATCACTCAATCATATTCATCATTACAAAAATTACACCACAAATAAATTATTTTTTATATTACGTTCATGATTAAACTACTAAATAAATGACTCAAAATTACTATTTCATTATAAAATAATATAAAATTAAAAATAAAAGATAAATTTATCAAACTTGAACCTAAAATTCTCCAAGCTGTTATTCACTCAAACAAGAAATTGATTAAATCTTCACAGCAAGTGTTGTTATACCGTCAAATGAAGCAATAGTAATTTATCAAATGAAATTGATAAATTATTGAAATGGACTAAACTATTAGATCAAGTGGTAGGCATCATTGCAATGAAGCAGTATTAATTTGTCAAATGGAGCAGTATTAATTTATCAAATGAAATTATCTATTAATATTTTATTTTGTAATAAAGTAGTAATTTAAGCTATTTATTTATTATTTTAATTGTGATTAGATATAAAAAATAATTTATTTTATTTTTTTAATGATAAATTTGGTTGAGTGATTTTATTGACATAAATGTTTAAGTTGAGTAATTTTATTGATATAAATGCATAAGTTGAGTGATTTTATTGATACAAAAAAAAGTTTAATGACTTTACTAGAAAAATTTTCAAACTTGAGTGACCTTTTGAGATATTAACTCAACTAAACATAAGGAAAGTCATCTATTCATATCTTATCATACCATAAGGAAACCATTCCACAACATCCTAATAAGTCTCCTTGTGCAATGTGAAAGTGAAGTCCCATACCCCCACTTCTACCAAGTAAACCCATTAAGAAGTCATAGTATAGTTCCTATCATATTCATTATCTTATTGTTATTAGGTAATATTAGTCATAACGACATAGACCATGTGAGCTACATGAAATCCGGTGTCATATAACCCCACACCGAAAGAAGGCGTTCTTACTTGCCAAAGGTAGAACTAATCATATTTAGCTTCTAAGTGGATCCACTAGCTAAGTCCTATGTTTGGCACATAGTTATGGGATAGAGAGATTGCTACTAGAGACCCAACCTGTTGCATTAGCGGAGGAGCTTCCATCTCATGAGTTTACTATAGATGACCCAACCTATTGCATTAGTGGAGGGGAATTTTCCTCATTGTCCATTTCCACTTGGTACTAAGCATTATTTCCCAATTATACATAATTAGTATGGAATTGTATCTACATGTGTGAAGGCATACTTTACCCTTCGTTCAATACAACTCACTAAATAGCTCATAGATTCATTTAAGTGAGAACTACCTTTCACCTTAGAATCATCATTTTAGGGTGAGTAACTTTCACCTCCTTATTCATAGTGTTTTCATGAGAACTAGCCCTTCAATCAACACAACAACATCAACATCAACATCAACATCAACATTATCCTAGACAATTTATACATAAACATGTGTAAGGATAGGGGAAATTAGTCTTCCAACAACACCTCAATTCACACAATAGTCATAGGACTCTCACCTTTCAAATGAGTTCATAAGTTCATCAATAACTATCAACAATCATCAACAATCCTTCACAATTTACCCCTTACAAGGTCATGAACCAAAGTGTCACACTTACATTTAGGATATACTAGCATCAACATGAATAAGGCAAGGTTTCATAACCAAATTAACATAACCACAATACATAGTAAAAATCACCTTGCATCAATACCTTTATTGAAATTTATGAAATTGGGGGTCATGAGGTAGTTCATGGGTTCATGGGGAGTTTTACTATAAAATCACCATTAAAATGTCAAATCATCCATAATATACACCAAATAACATAATGAAAGCGTTTTTAGGAAGAACCCATGACTAGAATGAAAATCCTAGTTTCTGAACAATAAAACCCATTTTCGAAATTGAGTTGAGAGGGCTTCATGGAGGAAAGTGTTCCATGAATCAAGGTTCCCATACACAATATCATGATAATACTTCAATTCATCAAACTATGCCTTCAAGGCCATGATCACAATAGATAAAGTAATTAAACACCTCCACCTTTCAAGTGGATCAACAATTCAATTGTCCAAATCAATCTAAGCATAAATCCACCAACATTCATTCATAATCAATAAACACACTTCATAAGTCACAATTTAGGAATTGAGAGAAATCATGGGTTCATAGAGTAAAACCATCTTAATTCATCAATTAAACATCCATATAATCATAGTTATCATTTGAAAACGTTTGATGCAAGAACCCATGAGGTTGAGTGAAACTTAGGGTTTTTCATGAAACTTCTTTGAAATTGACTCTAGGGTGAAAACTAACCCTAGATGAAGGATCACCATACCTTGTTATTGATTCCCCACAAAAATTTGAGGAAGAAACACCTTGAATCCACAAACCCTAGCTTCAATGGCTCCCTTCTTCTTCCTTGAGTTTAGAGAGAATTTATGGGAGAAGAAGAACTTTGGGGTTTTGATTTGGGTGTTTTGAAATAAAGGAATAAATGAAGTGTTTAAAGACTAAAAACTATATATAGTTATGATATAAACCATTTAAAATCAACCCCACACTTTAAATAATTAAAACGAAATTACTTAAAAACCCCTAACTTGGGTAGCCTTGTCAGGGACCACGCCCAGTTATACGGTACGTGAAGGGGGACCACGGCCCGTGGTCCTCTAGGCAGCGGCTCCCTTCACTTGCCAAGCCTTCATGAGGCCAAGGCATCTTCACAACCACTTCTACGGACCGTGGTCAAGACCACTGGCCGTGAAGTGGTCCGTGGACTTGGGGCAGTAGCTTGGCCTCAAGGCCTTTCCTCCCACTAAGCTAAGTCTTCTTCACGGCCACTTCTACGGACTGTGGTCAAGACCACTGGCCATGAAGTGGCTCGTGGACTTGGGGCAGTGCTTGGCCAAGGTTGGGCAGCCTTGGCCTTTGGCTTAGGCCTTGCCCCCTTGGCTTGGCACTTGCCCTTGCAACCCTTAACCAACCTTAGAAAGTCCTTCAACTACGGAGTCTAACACGTACCTTGACGTTGACCCTCACGTTTAGGCTCTAGATCAACCTACCATTTTGCGGGTCGTTATAGAGGTTTCCAGGTAAACTGCTTGTGTTGTCTTCTGGTTGTTGTCTGCACTTTATTACTGTTCTTGCTGAGTCAAAGGACCCGGTCCATTAACTAATAGTGGACGCACATATTCTATCACTGTCAATTGATTATAATTAAAAAAATATATTATCTTACTATAATTAGAGCTATGTTTTAAGTAATCCTATAGTATATAACCAAAAGCAAGCTCACACTTACTTGAGATGATTTGTCTTTTTCCTGAGGAAAGCCGGCCCTTTTGATTGAAAGTTGTCCCTAAGTAGTAGGTAACCATATTTTGATTGGTGAGAAGCTATTAAATACACAAAGTTTCTTTAAGAAATCGTTATACTTGAGTTAATCAAAGAGGTTTGTGCATAGGATGCAAACTTGATGTATCAGTGATGCGTGACAATTAAAATCTAGTTAGATCTAACTCACCAGCAATAACATCGAACATGAGCATAAGTCGTACTTGGTAAGGTTGCTTCTATGAAGGTCTGGAGCAATGATATATGTAGGTCATCTAGTTCTAGAGCAATGTGATCAGAAATAAAGTTTATCAATTATCGGTCCAGATAAGCTTTATTTGTTTTGTAACTATTCTCGGAGAATTCAAGATTCTCTCAAGCAGGGGCTAAAAAATATACTCAAGACATTACTGAGGGCTAAATTATAAGTTCCCCTCACTTGTAACCAATCTGATTCTCATCATAATAGCAATATTAAACTCTTAGTTGTAACTCAAACTCAAAAGGCTCTCAAATTATCGTTTTTTGATGACATCGTAAAAAATTAATTACATCGAGAAATATTCTATAAAAATAACTTCCTTGTCTTAATTTTTTTATGACTTATTACTACTCTCCTTTCGCACCATGTCATTACTTTGAAATTTAGTATTTACACATCGATCGCTTGATCATTCTCTTTAATTAATCCACGTGTGATTGATTCTCTAATATAAATTCAATTGCTATTCTGAATCAAACATTAATGAGGCATGCATTGTGTGTTTGAAAACTTATGTAAATTTAGACAAGATGTTAGAAAGGGAAATGAAGGTAGACTTTCATTGACTTAGATTTCTTGTGAAAAACACCACCTACAAACTACATAAATAGCCAGTCAAAGATGACCAAACTTTAAGAAGAAGAAGGAGGTAGAAATAACGTGGAACAAAACACTCTTCAAATAACTACATCCTCATTACATGAAGACGAAACATAGTTAAAATCCAAGCTATTGTTGTTCTAAGAACTCATCGGGCTATCTGGATCATTTAGAGAAGCTATAGCTGTTTCAATCCTCAACTTCAAAAGATCCCTCTCTTCTTCATCAGCCTAAAATAAGAGAAATCAAAGTGACTATAGATATTAGGTATATATTTAGTCGATAACAAGTTTTAAAAGTTCATGTCATGTTAAAAATAAATTAAAATGGACGAAGTACTATACATATGATTATAGACTTGAAAGATCGTTATGTCCTAGCCAAATGATTAGGTTGATCACAATAATTGTAAAAATAGAATAAATATAATACGTATTGACATCAAATGATCAAAGAGTTTTTTCTTTTTTTAAAAAAATCGTTCTCCAATAATTAGAACTATTGACGTTAAATAAATATGATTATGTAATTTTCAGTATGCAATTTAAAAAGAATTTTGGCATACACACGTTTATTACTGTGAGGACAGTCTGGATTTTACTGCTAATCATTGACAATATAATAATGCAGCCCTATAATAATGTACTACACTAATTGAACTTTATTTTTATTTTATCAAGTGGACCAATAAATATTGTTTTCTTAATAGGAACATAAATTATAAAATGGCCCCACATCCTTGACAAAAATATTGGACCATGTATTAGTTTTCAAAATATTGACTCGTGGATTATTTTTGGCCTAATCATCAATATAATGCATATTATAAGTTTGCTTGGAAAATTGATCTACATATTGTCTCAACCATTCAATTAAATAATTTATCAAATTTATTAAAATAAAATAATGTAAATATTTAGGTGCTTATCTTTTGTTAATTCCTTTTTAAAAGGGGAATTTCTTGATTTTATATTGTGTATGACCTATGGCCAATCATGATTTCGGGGAAAAAAAAGATTTATGCTACATTTGGTTCACTTGAACCTTAAGAGCGTGGATATCACGATCCACAAATTTGTCTTTTGCACAAACAACATTTTTATGTAAATAGATCTCCTTTTAAAAAAATTAAAAATAAAATTTTGGGGTAAGGAAAATAGGAGATCGATTTGCACAGGGAAGAATCAAACTCTCAACAAATTAAGTAAAAGTTTAGATAACTAATTAAATGATCTATTAAGATTTCATGAGATGTTTATTGTGATTTTTTTCCTTCTTTAATTTTTCGGATTAAGAAGGTTATGCAATTTTGAAGGCCTTCTTGAGAGTAACTTTGATATGTTAGGGATCGTTTGGTAAGTAAGGATATTTCATAATTAAGTTGTCTATGTCAAAACAAATAATAATAAATATTTGTCATTTGAAAATTAGTTATATATTTGTCTATATCAAAACAAATAAAAATAAATAACTAGCAAAAAAAGTGCAAGTGACATATCACATTGAGTTAAATTGTCAATATAGAAAATCTTTCTAAAATCGACCAAATATTATTTACTGTCACCTCAAAACATCAACTATAACCTTACGCAATGGAAATACAATATATGTTTTTTATTATTTTATATTCAACCTTTTAGCATGTCATTTTTATAAAATAAAATAAAATTGGACCTTACTCCGATTAAACCTTAATTTATATGATATGGATGCACATGTAAGTTTTGACTTTTGGATGCTTGAAGAAATTACTCAATATAAATTTTAGAAGCAATCACTCACTAATAGAAGAGATATGGACGAATCCAATGCAAGACATAGGGATATATAATTTTATCGACTTCAAGTAAAGTATAAAGGAATAATTTATATGTTGTTTTATTTTTGGAGGGATTATTATTGAAATCGAAAGCAAATGCAAGACAGAGGAATCTATAATCAGATCAACTTCAAGTAAAGTATAAAGAAACAACTAATATGCTGCTTTGATTTTTTTGGGTGTTATAATTAAAGGCGAAAGCATATACTATCTTACTAGGGAGCAACTCAAAAATAAAAGAAAATTCCATTTTCAAGAAAAATGTTTTATTACAAAATATTTTGTAAGAAAAAAAGTAATTTCTTATATATATACATTTTTGGATTCGATATATAAATAATAATAATAATATTATCCTAAACTATTTGTATATAATCTAATGAACAATATAGGTGACTGAACTGAGATAGAGGTGTCAGGTGTGGGGTTGTAAGGATGAGACCGTGGGGTATGGGTGAAGATAAAATGTGTTAAAAGGATGTAAAATAAAACACAATTAAAATTAAATATCACTTGTGAAACTTGTTTTTCTCGGAAGCCATTTTTCTTATTTCTTAAATAAGTAATTTTTCTTCTAACAAAATATTTTTCAACAAATTTAACCAACCAAAATGATTTTTTTTTTTTAAAAACAAGAATATTTTCCTCCATTAGTGGAAAAAGCAAGGGAACAAAAGACAGAAAAGAAAAGAAAAAGATTGTGTTTACCTCAATGAAAGCTGTCTTGAGAAGCTTCCCAGAGAAAGCAGTGATATTTGCACTAATTATTTTGATATTCAAAGATTCAAACACCTCACAAACTTTTACCATTGTGTCTGTTCTTTTGCTGCAAGTAAGGCTCACCACCACTGTCTTTTCTCCCATTGAAGATACCCTCAACTGCAACCCCAATTTTAAAACAATTTTTTTTTAAGAACGGACTAAAAAGAAAAACATGTGAGAGACATTATTAATCAATTAATAACCTCAAGAACATCAACAGGAGAAGAAGATGGTGGTGATCTTGTAGTTGATCCTGAAGAATCATATCCATACTGCATCTCAAATCTTCTCGATCTTTTAGGCTTTGAATCAAAACTTTCATCTTGTTCAAATTCAAGATCGGTACTATTCTTCTTTGACGATCTTCCAGATTCAAGCTCTGAAATTTCTCCTCGAATTCTTCTCTCTTGCTTATGCAATTCTTCAATATAATCAATTGCATCTTTGATTATTGAAGCTTTATCCATCTGACCCCAAAAAGTCAACACCCCCAACCCAATTAATTAAGTAAAAGCAAATAATCTAAAAACCACTATTCATGGTGCTTTCAATTAGTCTACTCACCTTGCTTATGTTTGGGACCACAGCTCTAAGTGCAAATAACCTCTCATTCAACTTCTTCCTCCTATTCCTTTCTGATACAATGTTCTTCGATGCCATCGATGACTGTGACCCATCCGGCGAACTTGAATCATAATACGATGAAATTGGCTCATCGAAATAGCTACATTCATTCAAGTAAAATTAACACAAGAAAAACAAACAAACAAAAAAACAGAGTTCTTCGAGCATCAATTTAAAGTTTACCTATCGAGTTCTTCCGATTGTAAGAACATGGTTGTTTCCCAATAATTTTTATATTCATCACCAATGTTATCCATCGAGGTGGAGTGAAGATTAAGCACAACAAGACAAGTTATGCTTTAAATATCTTTTTTGTGGTAAAAGTGGGTGTGAGCTTTAAAATTTGAGAACAAGGGTAAGTAGTATATATATAGAGGAGAAAAGTGAGCACGTGTTCAATTTTTATTTTGATTTTTTATATTTTGATTTTATAGTTTTAAATATTTTAATCTTTCTTGGAAAGCTCTTATTTATCCCTGCCGTCCACATAGAGTGTGGTAGGCCGCATAGTTGATGATATGTGTCTCATTGAATTTTGTTACTGTATCTTAACTTATTATAACTATTTTTATTTCATGCCCAAACAAAAAATATATATTTTTCAACTGTATAAATCTTATTATGTAATTTTCAGTATGCAAATTTAGAAGGAATTTGACATATTCACGTTTATTATGTGAGCATAATACATTTTCTTAAAAAATTACTCTCTTGGTCTCTGTTTATTTGTTCATTTTTTACTTGACATACCTATTAGAAAAATAACAATTGATATAGTAAATTTATTATTTTATTTGTATTAATTGATAGAATTCTCAAATAAATTTACTTATTAAATAAGTTCTACCTTTTAAAAAACATTAACTCTCTAAATAAATTAAGAATATAACAAATAAAAAATGTTTTTTTGATTTATAAAAAATTAACAAGTAAATTAAATCAAATAAAAAATTAAAATTGAACAAGTAAAAAGAGATAGGAGGAAGATGGAGTACTGACTAAAGGAGAGTAATTTCAAAGAGGACAGTCTGGGTTTTACTGCCAATCATTGACAATAAAATAATGCCACCTTATCCCATATTAATGTATTACGGGGTGATTTGTTAGCTGGTCAAGAAACAACTTATCTATATAATAATTTTTATATATCTTATATTATATTCGGTGTGGAATTGGTAGCTGTCTTATTCATAGAAGTGGTAGTATGGTAGGTGGTAGTGTGGTAGGTGAGTATTTTATTTTAAAGATTTTATTATAATATTCTTTTGTTAAGTGTCTTAATCTTGAAATCTCTTTAATATTAGTTTTTAGTAGCGCTAAATTCATGGTAATATGTAATAATATTTATTATTAAAATTAATTTAATATTTTATTGATAATTTAGAAATTCATATAACTAATATATGTATAAGTTATGATGAAATATATAAATTATTTTATGTAAAATAAAATATGGAATTACGAATAAGAATAATTAATCATTGCATAGCTAATATATATTTATATAAAATAATACATAAATTTATTTATTACTAATTTTTACATTACTAATACTTATATAAATGTAACTAACTACCAAACAATCCGAAGCACGTAATCGAACTTTTATTTTTATCAAGTGGACCAATAGATATTACTTTCTTAATAGCTAGGACCTCAAATTATCAAATGGCCCCACATCCTTGAGAAAAAATATTGGACCATGTATTAGTTTATCAAAATATTGATCCATGGTAATTTTTGGCCTAACCATCAATATAGTTCATATTATAAGTTTGTTTGGAAAACTGATCCACATATTGTCCCGACAGTGCAATTAAATAATTTATCAAATTTATTAAAAGAAATAAAATAATTTAAATGTTTAAGTGCTTGTCTTTTGTTAATCCCTTTCAGAAAGGGGTAATTCGTGATTTTATATTGTGTATAAACCTATTACATCTCAGATAATAAATTTTCTCCAAAAGGAATTATAGCCTAACGAGTTATAATTTAGGTCCGTTTGGCCATGCGATATATGAAATCATAATTTGAAATCATGAAATAAACCATGAGATGAAGTTAAAGTTTTGTTTGGACAAACAAATTGAACTTTTTATGTTAGTATGTTTTCTCTTAAACATAAAAAAACTCATAACTTATAAAACAATTAAAACTGTCTCAATTCTTTATACAATCTTACCAAATAAGTTATAAACTCGCATAATAAACTATCACAAAGATATTCTTTAAAAATACAATATTTATTGGTCAAATTTTAATTCAATCAAAAAATAAAATTAAACATGAGTTTTGGTGTACTATTCTTTAATATATATATATATATATATTCCTCCAACATAATACAAACAATCTTCTCACGTTGAACTTGTATTTCTCGTTCATATGATTGAGAAAATGAACCAACATTGTTAGTTTGAGTCATTTGTTGGTCAATTTGGTTGGTAAATATATTTGATAAAAAATAATGAATTTGGTGAATATAAATGGTAGACTAGAAATTGATTTGAAGTAATAAATTCTATGTTAGTGAGAATAATTATTCTATGAGATATAAATGGTTTGAAAAGTAATGATATGAATTATAAATTTTATTTACATATGAAATAAATGATTAGTAGATATATATGTGGGGTTGTTTTTACAAAAATATAAACTTCTGGGTTAATTTTTATATTTAAAAAATCTCAAATCATGTTTTTTTGGAGAATATGATTTCATCTCATGATATGAAATCAGCATGAAATTGCACAGCTAAACGTTAATTTCATATCATGATTTCATATCGCAATTTTATATCACATGTCTAAACGCCTACTAAATATTTATGCTACACTTGGTTTACTTGAACTTTTTTTTTTTTTTAATGTTTACTTGAACCTTAAGAGCGTGGGTATCACATTTCTACAAGATCTTTTGTATTTGCACAAACATCGTTTTTACTTAAATAGATATCATATTTTTAAAAGAAAAAAAATCAACAAATAAAATTTAGGGAAGGGAAAACAGGGGAGGAATTGCAATTTGCAAGGTAGAAAATTAAAGAGCAACTTTCACAAACACAAAATTCATATTTGTATGCTATAACAAAGTTTGCATAATTGCGCTCCATAACAAACATATATATGTATAATTCGCTATACATATACAAAAAAAACAGTTGTATAATCTGCTTTGGTATACATATACAAAAAGATCAATTGTATAAAGTGAGAGAGGCGAGTGAGCGAGCGAGATCTGGGAGAGGGGAGAGAG
>JAJOOR010014929.1:0-26103 GCA_036250505.1 Solanum acaule
TTTAACTTCTAAGTTAATATTTACTCACTAATGTATGTTTTTTTTCTACTTTATAGGTTATTTGTAAGAGTAGTTGAGAGATATGAACATATCAAGTACAATTTATGTTCAATTTTTTTTAATTAAATTAAAGTTAGATGAAACAATTATTTAACTGAAGAACAAATAACTTTGTAATAATTTATTATGTGATTTTATAAATTTTGTTTATTTGATAAGATTGAATAAACAATTGGGGCTATTTTAATAATTTTACAACTTATGGGATTTTTATGTTTATGAGAAAATATACAACACAAAAATTTCATATTGCATGTCCAAACAAACCTTCAATTTCATCTCATGATTCCATATCATGATACCATATCATGATTTCATATCATGATACCATATCGCATGACCAAACGGGCCCTTAACATCAATTTGATATGCAAAATTATTTCTATCTTTTAATAAAAAAAGTTTACTTTTTCACTAAATAATACTCCATTTGTTTTAATTTTTTGTCCTATTTTGACTTAACACGAATTTTAAAAAAATAAAGAAGATTATTGAATTTTATGATTTTAAACAAAATCAGATATATATATATATATATATATATACCAAAATGTCTTTTAATCTTATAGTTTTAAACCTGTCATGTGGAAAGTTAAGTTTAAAAATTGATAAGAAAGAAAGAAACGTTCTTTAATACTTTGAAACGAACTAAAAAAGTAAGACAAATAAATAAAAAGACACAATATACTCATTTCTTTTTAAAAAAAACTTATAATTACTTTATTATAATAAGAAAAATAGGGTCCTTCAAATTTGGGGCCTAAGAAGGATGCCTCATTTTTTAAGACATTGAGTCGTCCTTGATTTGGAAGAGAAAGTTGAGGCTTAAGATTAAGCATTATATATATAGTGACGTCTTCTTGGTCTTAGGCTTTTGTAAATGGAGCAATACATGCGATGGCGTGTAACATTTTTTTAGTGGTGGTCCCCATTAGAATTTAGTTATGACTTTTAACATAGCGGATGAGATGTTTGGGGAGATTATGTTGCCGAAGGCTTTAGTTGGTGCACGTGTATTAGATTTATCGATTTTGTTATTTGAGCTATCACTTGTTGTTGTTAAGTATGTGAGGGAGAGAAAACGTGTTTCATGTGAAATATGGGTGATGAAGTAGTATGGAGATTTTTATTCTTGAAGTAAATTGTATCGTATAAATTTGATTGGGGATATGGAGCAATTAGTTGGATTTAGGATCAATGTTGAGGTTTTGATTACAAGTTGCAGCAACAATCCGATTTCTTAATATCCAAATAGTGGAGAAAATAGGGATCTTGATATTCCAGATACCGGTCCCTCGTTTTATGTTCTGAATTACAAGAAACCACTTATCTTGCACAATAAGAACAATGTCATTTTGGGTAGGGTCTTGGAAAGAAGTGAAGATTATTGTGTTTCTACTTTGTCGAAGAAACATAGAAAATGTGATAAGAAGGTAAGACATTTTACCAAAGTTCTTGGTTGTTTAAGATAGTGAAAGCGGAAGATGTTTTATCAAATTTTGTATACCTAGTTTAGAAAATGTACTGAATGTTGAACTTTTTGCGTTACATAAGTTGTTAATGTACTCTTGTTGCCTTTCGATGTATTTGTTAGTGTACTCTTGTTGCCTTTTGATGTATTTCTGATTTATTGTGAAACCTTATCCTAATCAAGTGATGAACCTTATCTTGATCAGTCGGCTATCATATTATTTAGTTATAACTACTGTGATGTTACTACCTGGTCATTTTCATTGTTTTTGTTTTCGTGTGTTGCTGATTTGATGGTGACTTCAAATTTATTTTTAAAGCAAATTTTACCAAAAATTTCTTCTACAACAAGGGTTGTTGTCCTCCGTCTCCTCCTACTTTCCTCTAAACTTTTGAGAGAAATTCTGTCAAAATTGTTGCTAAATTCTTGAGTCGATTCACAGTTATCCAAATCATGATTAGTGCCCGTTTGGATGGGCTTTTAAGTTGGTCA
The DNA here is from genome assembly GCA_036250505.1 of Solanum acaule. Lineage (NCBI taxonomy): Eukaryota > Viridiplantae > Streptophyta > Magnoliopsida > Solanales > Solanaceae > Solanum > Solanum acaule. The sequence continues at coordinate 2,024 of JAJOOR010014929.1, forward strand.
AACTGACTTAAAAGTCAATTTTTAACTTGTTACAGTGTTTGACAATTATCAGAATGACTTATTTTAAGTCAAAAGTGACTTATTTTAAGTTAAAAGTCATTCTACTTTAACCAAGTATATTACATTTTTAACCTTAATTCTTTTAAACAATTCCCAAATTGCCCATGTTGAATTAAAACCCTAACATCTCTTTCTCTCGGAGAGGGACTTTTTTCATTATTTATCTTATTTCCGATCGGACCCCACGGAAAAATCCAACTAATTCATGCTCCGCACAACAACTTGCCCGGTCAATATTATATGTCTATGCTAAACTTGGTGATCCCCTGATCCGAGGGTGAGCTAGAATTGCGTATGGTGAAGTCCATTTTAAATTCAAAACTTGTTATGCCCCGAGCCTACACCCCGGACGTGGCTGACACTGGAGAACCATTGCTGGCCCCAAGCGAACCATTGGTCTGACTTACTTACTCAGGAGAAGACTTTAAACATTAATAAAAGAACTCAAATGCAAGATAACTCAACTGTCTCAAACTAAACTCATAATGTTTTAGAAATAAACATTTAACTTAGCCAAAGTGGCAACTCAAATCTGAACATAAGCCAATAACAAGGTAAAGACAAATGAACTAACTGATTGTCTATTTATGAAGCCTCTAATAACTGAGATGGATGTCGGGACAAGACCCCCGATCATTCTAACAACTGAAAACTACTAAAGCAATATAAACAGGGATCCTCCGGAAAGCAAAGAGGCTCACCATAAGACTCTGAATGCTCAACTGGATTAACGAGGTACTGGGTGATGATCATGGTTACCTGAATCTACATCATGATAAGATGCAGGCCAATTGGCATCAGTACATTGAATGTATGAGTATGCGAGTTGGAATGTTAAACACAACATAGGCTTGAAAAGAATCTGAAAGGAATACTTACCTTGACTTTACTCAACTCCTGAATAACTTAACTCATTATAAAGCAATAAGGCATATGCAATATATAGAAAACTTGTACAAAAATAGTGAAAAACAACTTAGTTCGTTAAGGAAAATGCAATAACAAACTCAACTTTACTCATATAATAAAGTAATATAGTTTCTGTGGGAGATTCTCTAACCGACAACCACCACTATGAGCCTAAGTGGTGATACAACGTCTTGCCCACGCTATCAGAACTGTCATATACTTTGCCGTCATATAGAATGCTTAACTAAGTGTATCCATTAGTCTATGCTAAAAAGCAACTTAAGGAGTCATCTAAAAAGTATGATCATTTACTACTTATGATGACTACATGGTTTATGGAGACTTGAGTTAATATGAACTCGCATCCTCATATCGTTGTTCAATACTACTCCCAAAATATACTTAGCTCATATATTTTAAATCAAAACTTCTTTCTTTGGTTTGAGATAATTACTCAAAACTTTAGCTTAAAAGCTTTCTTGAAAATCGGTGTTTCCCTTTCTTGTTCAAATGTGAAAACATTTTAAACTCTTGGGAATACTTAGTTCCCTTATACCTCTTTGAAGAAATGAACTTCAATCTTTACTCTTTACTCTTTACTCAACTTGAACTTTAAGTCTTAAAACAAAGTTAAAATGTTTGTGAAAGACTTTTGAAAACTTTATAAACTTCTCTTTGACTTGCTTCTTAACTTCTAGACTTGACTCTTAACTTTCCTTAAATTGAATTATGGATTCAAGGTTCATGATCTCATGTTTATGGATGATTTCATGATGTTTAGATGTACCTAAGAGTGTTGGAATCAACTAGAAAGTATAGGTACATTGCTAAGGAACTAGTACGGAAAGTTGAGGAAGAAATGGGAAGAACTGGCGTCCCTGGCGCTCTGAGAGGCGCGGGGAGCCAGAGCACAACCTTCAGAGCTGAAGTTGTGGCGCTCTGGCTGTGGCGTCGCCCCAAAGCCCAAATTTCAGACTCTGAAGTGGGGCGCTCTGTGAGGCGTGACGCCCCAATCCCCTGCCCAGAAAATCCCCATTTTTTCTCCTTTGTTTTTCATCTCTAAACTCCAATGGTTCTTTCCCTAAACGTTTAGAATCGACCAAACCCTCAAAATACATCAGATTCTACTCGAAATCACACCTAAAAACATGAATCTAACTCAAGAAAACTTCAACAACACAACCCACAAGAATTCAAACGAATTTCATCAAGAACTCAAAGGATTTACTTTCAAATCTAATCTACTTTGCTGAATTGAATCATGATTGGCGTGTAAGTGAACTAACCCAACGCTATGTGATCTCATATACCTCGTAGGGATCACCCCTTGACGAAATCCACAAGTTAAACTCGAACGTTCTTGACGATTCTTGATTTCTCTTCTCCTTTCTCCTTTTTTCTCTTTTCTCCAAGCCCTAGAGTGAACTTCAACTTTTCTAAATTGACTAAAATCTGACTTTACCCCAATTAAACTCCTAAAAACGAATTAAAACAATTGGTAAGGAAAAGACTAAAATACACTTCCAAAATCTGGATTAGACTTTCCTTATTCAAACAGCCCAACTTCCAAAGGGCATATCTCACTCATACGAACTCGGAATCGCGCAAACTTGGCGAACTTGGAAAGATTATTCCAAGAGCTTTCCTACCATATCTGGAATTACACTTAACTCATCATGAGCTAGGAATTATGGCCAGTTGAAGTTGACCAAAACTCAACTTATTCTAACTTAGCAAAATTTCCAGATTTTCATTCTTTCCAAAAGCGACTATTTCCAATTATTAACGCCTTCCTAGTTATTTTAATTTGCAGAAGTTACAAAAACTAAATACTCCCTCCGTTTCACAAAGAGTGACTTGGTTTGACTTGACACAAAGTTTTAAAAAATAAAAAAAACTTTTGAATCTTGTGGTCCTAAATTAAAATTATATCAAATGTACTAATTTGCCCTTCAATCCTGTAGCTTTAAATATGTCACGTGAAAAGTTGAAATTAAAATGTTACCAAAAAAAGGAAAGAGGTCACTCTTTTTAAACTTAAAAAGGTATTTTTTTTTTAAACGAGCTCCTATCAAATTAAACCTAGAAAAAGTTGAAAAATCTGAAAATCAATCTGCTGCTGGTTTCCAAACCATTTCGTTGATAGCCATTGAACTGGAGCTGAAGTTTTATGTATCAGTTGTTGCCATTTTAGAAATATAAGAAAAAAACTAGCTCGAGAAGTTGAAATCCCCGAGTCAGGGATTTGTTCCGAATGAGTACTGTTTCGACCGATTTTTGTTGCTGATTCCAGTCTGTTTCGTGGTTACCCATTGAGTTTGGAGAGGAACAATTTGAAGAAGAAGAAAATTCGCCATTAAAGCTCCATCGAAGCTCAAGTTCGAAAAATTGGATTGCCGCAAACAAGCTTCGTTTCGGCTTAATATTATTGCAAAAGATTAGGAACGTCTTCGAGAGCTCATATCTCAAATTTGGGATAATTTGGTGGAGGATTCGGCCGACTTTCAGCTGCAAATTGGTTGAGTAAAAAGAAGAATGCTGAATTTTAATTTTTTTATTATGTTAAATTAACTTTTTATCATGTTAACAGCTTTAAGGTATTTCAGACTGATAAAAATAAATGTTTAACAACATTTATTTGCCAAACACACCAACAACTTTTTTTAAACTGTTGGTTTGAAGATTAGAAGAAGGTGGAAACGGCTAAACTTTTGGCCGGAAATGACAATTTGTGCTTTTTGGCCCGTCCGGCAAAATTGATAAAACACCACCGGAGATCAATTTCCGAACAACCGCTGTTCCTCCGGCAAACCTCCGCTCGAACTTGAGTTGTAAGTTTCTTCGTTGCACTCTCTTTTCTGTATTACCCTAATCCAATAATTTCTAATGCTGAATTACTAATTGTGAACTGTGCTGCAATGCATTCTGTAATTGTTAACTTTGAGTTTTTTCATGATTATTCGCTTCTCATATTAGTCAATTTTATGAAAAACTCCTCTTATAGCATTGTCAGCACTTGTAAAATCGTCAAAAAAAAGAAAAGCATTTTTAGTGCTTGTTATATAGTCAGGCTCGCAAAAAAATCAGATCTTCCAAAAATGCTCTACTTTTGGAGGATCCGATATGCACTTACCAACATTTTTGAAGAGTATGAGGAACATAAGTTGTTATGATATTATTACAGGAAATGAGACTTGAATCCTGACATCGGCTTAATGGGGAGCTGATGTGGGGCTTATATTGCCTTGGACTCTCCCACTTCAATAGCTTCAATTTCCAACCATCTCAAATCAGTTAATATTAAATATTTCAAAAATTCAACAAAGTTTGTATAACTCAGGATCCTAACTTGTTTGTTCAGGTATTAATTTTACTTTAGTAAGAATAGGTGTGTAATAGGTCGCCATACTGGTTTGAGCGTGAAGTCGACTTTTCGGGATTTATGTCTTTTTCCTATTTGTAATATCCAAGTTTAGTCCATGTCTCCATCAATACAGCCATTTGAGTTAAAAACTACTATGTAAGGGAACTTGATCTTTTTTGGTTGACTAGTAGTTTAGTAAACAATCTTTGTCTGCCAAGATCTTAAGTTACATCAAGAAAAGGTTGCAGTACTTACAAATAAAGTTGTCAGTGCCTTAGTATGTAGTAATGTTTCTTTTTTTGTCAGACATGCTTCAAAATTTGTTAGATCGACAGAATCAGCTTGATAAAATTTTTACATCAGCTGCAAGCATGCTACTTTGAGAACAATTTGTCTGTATATCTTTGGATTGGATCATGCAATTGCAATGGTTTCTGATTTGTCATATATTTTAGTGGCGAATTTAGTTTTGAGGCAATTACACTATTTTCCTTCCTCATTCTTTGGTATTTCTGGGTTTGTTTGTGCAGATTCTAGTATAATGATCTATTATTTCCAGGATACAATGTCATAATACTTTATTACTCGTGGTTTTCTGGATAGTGTTATCTTTATGGCATTCTCCTTACGAAAAGCTATCACAGTTTGCTCTGTCTTCCAAAAAAGCTACTCTTCCATTGTTGCTGTCGCTTCAAATGCCATCAGATTGACCTACAATAGCACATATGTGCCCCAATATTTGGGAACAGAGTCCTCAATTTCATATGAAAACTATAAACCAGGAGGAGTGATGTTTTCTCGACTGTTCGGTTCCAGTAGAGAGTCAGAGACATTATCTTGGGGAGTGTCATCTGACGTTGTTTTGCTGGGAAAGCTTGAAAGTGCATTGAGGAATCACAACTTGGAAGAGGCTTGGGAAACCTACAAGGATTTCAAACGTCTTTACGGTTTTCCTGACCCCTTTCTTGTAGATAAGCTTCTCACTGAGTTGTCGTACTCATCTGATTCTAGATGGCTTAAAAGGGCATGCAATATGGTAGGATCTATTTTGAAAGAGAAAAGGGAGATGCTACGCACAGAGTTAATGACCAAGCTCTGCCTATCGTTGGCTAGAGCTCAAATGCCTGTTCAAGCATCATCAATTCTCAGACTGATGTTGGACAAAGGAAATCTCCCACCTATTGACATGCTAGGGATGATAATATTTCACATGGTGAAGACGGATACTGGAATGATTGTGTCATCAAACATTTTGATTGAGATATATGGTAGCTCTCAACAGTCAACCACAAAGAAATCCACTTGCACTGAGTTAAATAAACATAATACACTTCTTTTTAATCTTGTTCTTGATGCTTGTGCAAGATTTGGATCATCCAGTAAAGGCCATCAGATTATTGAGTTAATGGCCCAAGTTGGAGTGACAGCTGATGCTCATACTATTTCAATTATTTCCTTGATCCATGAGATGAATGGTATGCGGGATGAATTAAAGAAATTTAAGAAGCATATAGATCAGGTTTCAGTTCCATTGGTTTCCTGCTATCAGCAATTCTATGAAAGTCTCTTGTGTTTACATTTCAAGTTTAATGATATTGATGCTGCTTCTGATCTTGTACAAGATATTTACGGATTTCAAGTGTCACATCACGAGCAGGGAAATGAAACACAACCACTTAAACCGTGCCTTGTTGCTATTGGCTCTGATAATCTGAGAACGGGATTGAAGTTACGAATTTTTCCTCATTCATTATCAAGGGATTCTGTTTTCAATGTGGGACGTAATCAGGTGCTTGTTATGTATAAGAATGGGAAACTTGTCCTTAGCAACAGAGCATTGGCCAAGCTTATTATACAGTACAAGAGGGGTGGGAGAATTAATGATCTGTCAAAGCTTCTCTGTAGTAGCCAGAAGAAGGGCTCAGTTGAATCTAGCAGAATGTGCTCTGATGTGGTTGCTGCTTGCATTTGCATGGGTTGGCTTGAAATTGCTCATGATATTTTGGATGATTTGGATTCTGAAGGAAATTCACTGGACGCTAGTTCATACATGTCTCTGTTGACTGCATATTGCAACAATAATAAGCTAAGGGAGGCAGAGGCACTACTAAAGCAATTAAGAAAATCAGGTGTCATAAATGCATCTGATCCATTGTTAGCTCCTGCATCTATGTGTGAACTGGAAAATGAAAGCAAGAATAAGCTGAAAGAATTAGGCACTTTGGCGAAAGGGGAGCTGGCTTACCATATTGTTGAAGAAATGAGAGCTGAAGAAAATGAAGCTTCTTTTATGATGCATGATTTAAATTTTTCAATCTACTTTTTTATGAAGGCTCACATGGTTGAAGATGCCGTAAGGGCTTACCAAAAAATGCAGGCTATGAAGATCCATCCTACAGTGTCAACTTTCATGAATCTGCTTAATGGGTATGCTTCTTTAGGGATGTATCGTGAAATTACAATCTTGTGGGGAGATATTAAAAGGAACATGGAAAGTCGTAAGAACTTGAATACCAGGGATTTATACGAGTTCTTGCTGTTGAATTTTCTTCGAGGCGGTTATTTTCATAGGGTGATGGAGGTTATTGGTTTAATGAAAGAAAATGGCATGTATTTGGACAAGTGGATGTATAGACGTGAGTTCTTGAAATATCACAAGGGTCTTTACCTAAGGATAAAAGTATCTGATGCTAAAAATGACGGACAAACTCAGAGGATTGAGCATGTGAGGTACTTTAGGAAGTGGGTTGGCCTGGATTAATTCTTTTAGGTATCAAAATATATTCTTCTTGCACGCTGAGGAAAGAGTCAAGAAAATATTGACCCATCCTTTGCCAAATTTTGACAGGCTTCTGTCCAATTTTGTCTACCTGAGATGTGCAGTACCTCTGTGGTGGGGAGTCATTGTTTCATTGTAAATTATGTATTTCACTCAAAAGACAAAAAGTTCCAGGAAAGGACGTCTTTCTCTTCAGTTGTTCCATTGGGTATTGTATCTAGGTCAGTGCTCTTTAGCTTGTGTGTCAGATTGTTGAATTTGTGACTTCTGCATACACTCAGTGTTTGATTTGTCAAGAATATTGAAGTTGGAAATTGTAAGTATGAAAAGATCCATACTTGTAAATATGGGAAGGTTTGGAATCCCTCTGATTGAAGGAATGACCATGCAATTTATTTCCATATCCTCTTTCCTTTATTCACATGCCTAACTTACCCCTGCTGCCCTGCAGATAAAATTTAAAGGATCAGGAAACTGTGTTCTGATTGGCACTCCAGATGTGATTTTCTGCTCCTTGTCAGTCTTGAGTAGCTCTTTGAGTCAGAATTGATACTCCGACATGCGTGGAAATTGAAATTTATTCATGGCTCCGGTGTCTACTCCAAGCCTGTAGCTACTTGTCATGGAGCTGAAAAAAGTTGCCAAGGAGATATTGGACCACTAGGTATGTTTAGCCAGAACTGGCTGGCTCTATCTGTACATTCTCATTGCTATATTATGATATTTGTACGTTTTTAGCTAATATTCAGTTTTCCTAGTTCTTTATTTTCAAAGAAGATTTCCCTTTTTAAGGTCTCTGTATAGTTTCAGAAAAAGAAGGTTTTCGTATAACAGTCACTGTTTTTGGTTTTGATATCCTTGACCCTTGACCCTTGACCATCTTTCGGATCATAAATACAAATAAAACATCGAAGAGCACTCGGTGAGAATACATCTTCATTTATAGGTGATGGAAGAAGGATCTTGTTGCACTTGGGACTTTACTTATAGGTGTCTTTCTAGGTTTTAGTAAACTGCACGTAATATTTCTTATTCTCATGGATTAGAATGGAAATGGCTGAAAGTTGGGATCTCCTATAGACCAACTATTATTTTGGAGATGTTTGATCTCACTAGTGGGATGATCTATAATATACTTTCTGATGGAACTATGTCTACCGTGTTCCATGGTGATTATTAGAAGCCTTTGGCTAATGATATTTCATATTTGTACTCCTATGTTTGTTCTCTTACCTTTTCTCACTTTTCCCCATCACTTCCAATTTGGAGACAGAACACTGAAAAGATAGAGCCTTCCCACATTTGTTCCTTGTTGCGACCAAGTCATTGTGAATTATCTTCATAGAGCTTAATTTTATGTTGAGATCTTTTTCCGGCTTATGCATCAATTTTGATCCGTCCTGGGGAAGTACATGAAGCAAATTTGGTAAAAAGTATTCTGAACTTGGTACTTCTGAACCAGTTTTGCTACAGTATCTTGTGTGAGATCATTGCCTGTTTCCAGAATAGAGATGCTTAATGAGAACCTGAAATTGAAAACACTGGCATTATTGCACGTGCACTAATATTGTTCAATGTGTTGGAGGATTTCTCTCTTTATCTAGGCAGAGTTAACATTATGTTTCCTGTTCATCAGCTGACCCCCCGGTTTTTCTATAGCACTAGGTTCAAAACTATGTGGATAGTACGCCTATCTACCTTTCTCCACTTAGTCTCCGACTAGGTTCAGACACATGACTTGTGCCTACATGACCCCATATTTCTGCGGAAAAGGACCTAAGGCAAGTATCTATGATTTACTGGAAAGATTTAAGGAAGGTCAAGGGAGCAAAAGAAGGGAAAATTCTCATCAGAAAAGAAGTGGACAATCATTGTTTAGTTGAAGGACTTGTAATGCTAGTGTTGTTGTACTGTAAAAAAAATGTGAAAATGCAGACTGCAATAGGATATACGATTATACAAGATCAATGTTTGGTCTTTATATTGATACATAGATTTCCACATGTTATTGTGCAAACTGAACGTTGCACTGCACTAGCTAATAGGGGTGTACATAGGTCGGTTCGGTTTGATTTTTCACTAAAAAATAACAAATAACTAAATTAATTATGTCGGTTTATTAAATCTATAAATCAAATCAAACCTATATAAAGTCGGTTTTCTTGATTTTGGTTTTAGTTCTTTCGATTTTTTTGGTTTTTCAATCTTCTTATAATAATAATGTAGTGATTTAAAAGAGATCTAATAATTTTTTACTCGCAATCTTCAAAAAGACTTGAAAATCCACATAAATGCAAAATACTTTCTATATCTTATATCTATAAGATTAGAGGTTGCAATCAATCTAAATAGAAAATAAAATATTTTAAAAAAATGACTAGCCCAAAGTGTCGTTTAGGATGGTTTCTTTTCTTTTGATACCAAACCAAAGAGAGATCAGGTTTTTTTTTTACAACACCAGGACTTGTTCATCAATTTGGTTTGGCTTGTACACCCCTAAATTTATTAGAAGACCATTTTTTTCTTTTTTGAGGAAAAGAAACAAGACTAAAACCTCGAATCGTTTTGAAACAAAAATCCTTCAGAAGATAGAGAGACATTACGTTGGAGAAATCATATGTAATGCACATGATACGAGTGAGTGGCATAGATGAAAACAAAGTTTAAAGAGGACACCAGCACTTTCAGATCCTTCAAATATATCATGAACTGATCATCAAACATTTCCTGCACTACAGCTCTAACCATAGCTAGAAGAAGTACCAGACTTAAACTCAAGCAGTTAAAAAGTTTTCAATGTTACAAACGCATCAAGCTTTCACTTCGGGTTCGGTGCTTGGAGGCACTGCTGCCTTAGGTTCAGAGTTTTCTTCTTCCTCAATTTCTTCAGTGTCACTGTCATCATCGTCTCCTGCAGAAACAATGTCAACTTATATTAGACAAGGACGCAAATCACAAATTTTCTATCCAAGCTGAAAGCAAACGATTTGAAGCTGAGAATATCAGTAATTGCTCAGTTGCTGCAGAACCAAATCAGACTTACCCTCAGGCACATCAGCATCAAAATCACTAGGACCTTCTCCCATGTTGAGTTTCTGAGAATAATAAAAATGGATAATGTTAAAACTTCAGCATCAATATAGACTCAAATTAACTCCATTGCCTATTAATATCTCTAGAGCTGCTTACCGAAAAGTCCATGTCACCGAAATCCATATCCGGCTCAGCTGAAATATTAGTATCATAGTTAGCAAATGGCTAATATCAACAGTAAAGATATTCCTAGTGACATTATACTTACGTTTACCGTCTTCTTCATCTTCATCAACCCATTTGTCCCAATCAACTTTCAAAAACACCGGACGTAATCCTTCCTGCTTTATCAGTCTGCTCCACCACTTCTCTTCCGCCTTCTTCACTAGATACACGATACTTCTAGAGGTAGTACTACTTTTGCTCTCCTGAATGATCATTTTACAGAAAAATTAATATGGATTCTATCTCACACAAAAATTTGCAGATGAAGCAAACTGATGGAAATTCACTCACATCAACATTAATTTTATCAAACAGATCGAGATCCACTTCATATGGTACATTATCAGCTCCTGCAGTTGCAGAGAACAAGAATTTTCCTTCTGGTTCCAGTTTCAGCTTCACATTCTTGGCGTCCGGTAACTCCACCGTAATAAACAACTTGTCAGACCTCTGAGCCCACTTGACAGTAGGATGTCGGCTGAGATAGAGAAGCAGAAAACAAATGGATATCAACTAAATCATAAAAATCACAACCACTATCAAGGCAAACCCAGGAAGAGACAATTAGCAGGATGTCTTCAACTCTGGACAGATACTCCAGAAAGCTAAGCTGCGCTGACTCTACACTTCCAATGCTACACTCGTGTCGGATTCTCCAAAAATACACTACTTTTGGAGAATCCGATCCATTGGCATTTTTGAAGAGTCCGAGCAACATAGCCAGAAAGGCACAGCCAGTCCGAGAAGTCGCAAAATGTATTTCAAAACAAGAAATTTTGAGGAGATTAGCTAATAAATTATCACTAATTTCTTCAGTGTGATTCATCATATGTTTAACTATGTCCTTTGTCATTATTGTCTGTAAATTATCCCACAATATTCAGGATGCAAGAAATTGAAAGATGACTCGTTATATCAGGTCCCAATTGCTATATAGTTAAATGCAGAAGAAGAAATTTATTTATTCTGAATCAAGAACCACGTCAAACCAATTCCAACGCGCTAAGATGGAGTTTCAAAATATAAAAAAGTACACACATGAATAATTCAAAAAAGTTCAACATGTGAAAAAAAAAGCTTAACCATGTACAACCCATATAATTTTCCATCAAAGAGGGGTTCGTTTTGGTTCGGATGAACCCTCTTGGCCCTACCTGGCTCTGTCCCTAGTTCAAGGGACAGGCACACTAAATACTACTGTTAAATAATTCAAACACTAACCCTCTTGGCCCTACCTGGCTCCGTTCCGGGTTCAAGGGACGAGCACACTAAGGGGTTCTAAAATGTTCTAAAATATGAAGAGCATGGACGGATCTAGAGGGTACCAAGGGAGTTCATATTTTTATATAAAATTCACCTTGAGGTACCAAGTTCAGATCTTATTCTTGATCCACCACTGATGAAGAATCCAAAAGGATTCAACATTCACATTATATACGTAAAAATAATAATTAACCATGTATAATTTTCTGTTAATGCGAGGTTCAAAACTCTAAAATCCTAGGGTTCAATTCAAACATTTCGATAATAAAATTAAAAACATCACAAACAGTGCAACTACAAGTCTACCACTCATAACGCAATAGATAAAGTATACACAAACTGTAAAGAAAAAAAAAAGAGATTATGCCACCAACAGAAGATTGAAGAACATACCTCATGATTTTATAATACACAAAGGGGAAAATTGAGAGATACAATTGCGTTAAGAAAGTAATACAAATGGCAGTTGCTTTATATATATGGAGGTGTAGAGAGGTGGGGCCTACTGGAAATATCTAGATACTTCTGGGTCCTTCATTTTGTGTAAACTATATTTCAGGTGTTTCTCTGTTTTTTTAAAGTGTAAGGGTCTAAAAAATACTTCAACTTTGATCGAATTTGATGTTGCAATATTAAACTTTCATGAGGACATATTACCTCCCTAGACTATTTAATACCGTATTTTAAACATATATATTTTCCCACGTGGACATAAAAAATAATGCAAAATTATAAATAGTAATGTGTCCACGTGGACACATATATACTTTTAAAATACATTATTAAATAGTCTAGGGAGGTAATAGGTCTTTATGAAAGTTTAGTATCGCAACAACAAATTCGACCAAAGTTGAGGTATTTTTCAGACCCTTATCCCTTTTTTAAATAAAAAAGAGACTCATTTGTTTTGAAGATATTAGTCTTAATAATTCAAATCTCAGTTATTAAATTTATTTTTAATTATAGGATTTATAAAGATAATAGTTTGTTAATGGGACTATCCTTTCTTCATTAGCGCCAAGTATCGTCGTTGTTGCTCACCATTATCAACTATTATATCACCCCATCATTATTCTCAGCCACAACGAATATTGTCAACAACCACTATAATCAATTGTCACAAGATAATCATTAGACATCATTTATAATTATTACCACTATTTATAATCATTATTACTATAATGACACCAATCATTGACATTAGTGATTCTTGCAAGAGATTAAAATAATAATATTGAGATTAATTATCTCAGCATAAAATAATGTAAATGACAAAAATATCTCTGACATCCCTCAAACTCCTTTATCTACTAAATAAGGTGAACGGAACTACTTTTCTAAGAAATTATGCAATACATGTTATTCTCAATACAATAAATCAAATTATCAATAAAAAATAATATCAAGACAATTAATTTCATTCTAACTAATCCAAACATAACTTGTGCTGATATCAAATGACTATGTGTTTGCAACCAGTACACTAATTTCCTTTTAGAGTCAAGGTTGAATCACAAAATTCTATTGTACCTAACATTATCTTACATTTCCCTAAGAAATTATTTCCATAGCTTAAATTCATGACCTCCTTGTAACTTTACCGATTACACGGAGGCACCAAGTGTTCCCATTTAAAAGTTCCCCCAAGCAACATTAGTATGGTATGGCCTACGTTGATTCGTTATTGTCAAAATGCACTTGTTTCTCCAAACTCAAACAACTCCAAGCCCATCTTATTATCACCGGCAATTTTCAATTCTACACTTGCCGCGCCAAATTCTTGGATTTCTGCGCCGTCTCTGCCGCCGGAAACCTCCCTTACGCCACCCATATCTTCCGCCACATCACTTCCCCATACAAGAATGAATGGAACGCCATTATTCGCGGCCTTGCCCAAAGTCACAAGCCCATTGATGCTCTCACTTTTTATGTCTCAATGTCTCGCTCCCTTTGTAAGCCCGATGCTCTCACCTGCTCTTTCACTATCAAAGCCTGTGCTCGTGCATTGGCCCGTTCCGAAACCCCACAACTTCATGCCCATGTGATTCGATTTGGGTTTGCTGCAGATGTCCTGTTGCGTACCACTTTGCTGGATGCGTACTCGAAATGTGGTGATTTGGATTATGCATACAAGGTGTTTGACGAAATGGGTGTTAGAGATATTGCGAGTTGGAATGCGTTAATTGCTGGGTTAGCTCAAGGGAATCGACCCACTGAAGCTTTGTTGCTTTTTAAGAAAATGAGAGAGGAGAATATGGAACCAAATGAGGTTACTGTGCTTGGTGCTCTCTCTGCTTGTTCGCAGTTGGGGGCAAATAAAGAAGGGGAACTTGTTCACGAGTATATCAATAGTAAGAATTTTGATTGCAAAGTGATTGTTTGTAATGCGGTTATTGATATGTATGCAAAATGTGGTCTTGTTGGAAGAGCTTATGAAGTTTTCAATGAAATGAAATGCTTGAGGACTCGTGTCACGTGGAATACAATGATTATGGCACTTGCGATGTATGGAGATGGAGAGCAAGCACTTGAGCTTTTCGAGAGGATGGACCAAGCTGGGATCGACCCAGATAGTGTGAGTTACTTAGCTGCAATCAGTGCTTGTAACCATGCAGGAATGGTGGAGGAGGGAATGAAATTGTTTGATGACATGGACAGATGTGGAGTCAGTAAGAATGTAAAGCATTATGGTAGTATGGTGGACTTGTTGGGAAGAGCTGGGCGGTTGGAGGAAGCTTATAAAATTGTACAGTCAATGCCTACAGTTCCTGATGTAGTTTTATGGCAAACTCTCTTAGGGGCTTCCAAGACTTATAGTAATGTGGAAATGGCAGAGATAGCATCCAAGAAGCTCGTTGAAATGGGATCAAATCATTGTGGGGATTTCGTGTTGCTATCCAATCTTTATGCAGCACAAGGGAGGTGGCATGATGTGAGAAGAGTAAGGGAAGCCATGAAAGGTCAAGATGTTAAGAAGGTACCAGGCTTTAGCTATATTGAAGTTGGTGGAACAATATACAAATTTATGAATGGTGATAAGAACCATCCTAAGTGGAATGAGATTTATTGGAAGCTTGATGAGGTTTCATTGAGAATTAGGGAATACGGGTATGTGGCAGAAACTAATTATGTGTTTCATGATATTGGACCGGAGGAGAAGGAGAATGCACTGTGTTATCATAGTGAGAAGCTGGCAGTAGCTTTTGGTTTGATTAGTACACCTGATAGAACTTGTATTAGTGTGAATAAGAATCTTAGAATATGTGGGGATTGTCATGTTGTGATTAAGCTCATATCAAAGATATACGAGCGGGAGATTATTGTGAGGGACAGGACTCGTTTTCACAGATTCAAAGACGGGGCTTGTTCTTGTAAAGAATACTGGTGAGATTGATCTAAATATGTGTGTAAAGCACATTAGTTTGACATGGCACAGAAAACCATACGTATAGCCTACAAAGACTCACCTTGTGCATGAAGTGCTTCCCGAGTTTGAGAGATGAGGGAGATTGGACGTATATTGTATGCAGCATACTTGGCATTTCAGCTTAGAGACTGTAGGAGTCGCGACCTAAGGTATCCAAAGGAGAAACTCTACCATTATACCAGAGCTTGCTCTCACTCACCAGAGATATGACTCATTTTCAAAAGTCCGAAGCAAGGAGCTTCTTCCTCTTACAGAAAGTTGTGATGAGGCATCTGTTTTGTATAATGTCATGAAAAGAGGAAATTTAGAGAAAATTAACTTTGAAATTTGTTTTGCTGTTGATTCAATGTATTTTTGGCGCTACATGTATGCACTAGTTGAATCATTTTCTTAAGCAATTGTTATGTTGTGTCAAGTAGCAATATTTTGAATCTTTGACTGGTGCTAAGGCAGGCTCCTCCAGTAGTCAAACAAATGAGAGTTTATCAAAGAAGAACTAAGGATAAAACTTCACAACTCTTTATAAAGTGTATCACAAAGGCTTCAAATAGAATAGCACAAGGGTGATTGAAATAACTTCAATGACCATGAAATTTTACACTACATAGTTTGAACAAATGTAATTACATGATCTTGATTTCTCGCGACTCACAACTCTTGAAAGGCAATACAAAATCAACCTGCTAAAGTCTGAGCAAGTTCCAATTGTTGAAAAAGTATACTGCACAAAGTAAGAACTCAAAAACAATAGGCTTACAAATCGTCAAGAGGTTAGACAAAAATTACGAATAAACAGGTCAACTGAAAAGAAAAGAATGAACATTTCTAATTTCTGCAGCATACTTCCAAGTCTTGATGAACGTAGACGTTCCAAGGCAGCTGCTAGAGTGAACAACCTCAACTGGTAGCTATCCCCTACAAAAGACATGTTGATTTCATACAGAGACTAATGATCAAAACCAACTAATCTTTCATCAGTCGGGCCTCGAAACCACCCTCAGGCCTTTTTACAAGTCTGTATGGCCTGTATGTTCCAAGAAGTTTGTCCCAAATGGAAAAGAATGGCTGAGAATAATTGAACTTTGTGCCTTGAAGCTGATGATGAATGTCATGGTAAGCAGTGTTATTTTGGAAAAACAAATGGAAGATGTTACCAGGCAGCCAAAGTCCACAATGATCATCAACTGTTTTGACCACAGCAAAGCAGAAAAAGATTACAGCAGCACGTGCAGTCATTCCAGCAACAAGAAACGAAAGAGCACCACCAAAAGTATCCAGGAGGAGACCTTCAAGTGGGTGGTTATAAAGGGCACCAATTGCATAAGGCACAACCAACCGATGATGCTGGGAATGAACATGGCGGTATAGAAACTTGTTCTGATGCATGTAGCGATGCACAAAGTACTGCCATGTGTCCATGACCAGCATTGCAATAATGATCTGCACAATCTGAATAGGAATTGAGGGCTGGACTACAGTTTCTGCTGTAGTTACCTTACGAGTTAACTGCAATAGAAAACCAGAAACTTGAGTCAGTTATTGTCTAGAAATTGCAAAAGCAAATCAATATCATAAAGAAACAGGATCAACAATCTTCATTCCTTATCTTTTTTAAAACAATAGACTCCGCAACTGTTATATCTGGTTTTGCAGAAACTAGAAGAATCTATACTCCCAATTCTTACAATCGTTAGTTACTCTACTATAGACATACGTAACTGGTACAGGAAACTGATACTTACTCTTCCATTGAATAACTTTTACGTGCCAAAATATTTACTCGAAGTGAAATTGAACTTCAGATAACCTTATCACACGACCTCGTGATTTTCTTTAAATCAGCTTTCTAAGAACTCATGCAACATTATTTCGTGCTGGCTAGCAGCTTCACCCCCTTCTAAGTTCTAAGTTAATGCAGAATAGGGCAAGCCTCAAAAGAGTAAAATAGCTTAGTACAAGCAGTAAACAACATTATACACCTTCGAAAGCACTAAACAGCCTTGTTTCTTAAGTTGAGAGGATCATTTTCAACAATGAAAGAAATCTAACTCCACAATAATTTTTTGACCACTAGAGGCATAAGATTATGAAAATTGCAGACGAGTTACAGCTCTAACAATCAATTAGAAGCATTGTACAATTATCACAGAGTAACTAGAGTCCAATTGATAAGAAGTTGTGACAACAAGGATGTGATTTGAATTACAAGACCCCCCACCCCTACTCCACACACCAACACATACACACATAGTGTTTTTAAAAGAAAAGCGCAAGGTTAGCAAATATATGCAACTGGAAATTCTCCTAGATTATTACTGGTCATCCCATAGTAATCCCTAAATTAAACTAAGCATTGGCTGGCCCTCTATTTCCTACTTTTACTCCAACCAAGTAATCTATGATCATAACGGGCCAAAGAAGAACTAAGGCATGATTTCAACCAAAAAAAATAGAGAAGCAACACATGTAAGCCAGCTTATGGAACTAATTTTTCCAACAATGCTAATCTAAAATAAAAAGGAACACATATTTCTGCATCACATCCGATGCAGAAAATGTTACATTCCCATCTGCCATCAAAGTAGTCCTTGGGGCTGAACTAAAGGGCAATGTTTTGAGGGTTTAGATGAGTTCCACAATATATGACAAAGAGAGTGACTCTTTTGTTTATAAACTCATTAACTCTACCAACTGGTCTTCATTTTCCACTTATGCTCATATTTTCTTAACATATGCCTTAACAAGAAAAAAGTTTCAAGCGCTGAAAGACCAGACTTAACTAACACAGAGTTCGCTAGGAATCATTACTTTAAAAAAATCAACCAGAATATTGAATATCAAGAAAAACGGAAAGTAAAGTAAAGTTCTCTGTTAAAAATCTATCCATCCTCATCCCACTTCTACCACCCTGATAAACCAGTTTGTAATTTTACATTCTGTCCTCAACTCACACCCGAGGTCCCCTTACTCCCCCTTTGCTCTACCAGTTTTCCTATCTACGTTTTTCTCCCAATTTCCTGTTGCTCCTACCACCTCTATCTTCCCCATCTATTAGTTTCCCACTCTGTAACCTATCAAACAATACAAAGGCACAATCTCTACTCTACTTACTCCTTTCTGGATAGCCCTTGTTGATCAATGCCAGTTGCACTAGGGAAATTTGACAAGATAAATAGTGATAACAGAACAGTTTGGCCTAGTGATTTGCTGCTAGCTCACTGTTCTGATTGAGCCAACTGCAGTGGTTCTAAAGCATCTACACAAATTTCTACAGTAAGGACTGAGTCATATAGTTGGAGAAACCAGACAGGCACTTTTGCCGCCAGGTGATGGATCAAGGACAGGATGTTGGTTTTGATGTTATATCAATTAAGTTCTACAAATTGGTCATTTGGCTCAGAAATTTATAACACGTTTGGTGGTAGACAAGTGATAGGAATTGTCAGTTGTCACTGGACCAAAAGATGTGTTAGCTGATGAATTTGAAGCAAGGGTGAGAATTGTGGTGGTTTCGACTGTATCTACTTTAACATTGTGGCACTGAAGATCAACAATGGAAGACGAGGATAAGATGAATGAGGTAATCCATGACCGGAGACCAATCTAAACATGGTAAAAGATGTGATAATCACAAACAGTCCAATAGCCTCAATAATTAGGGAGGTAACTCCAAGTCCAAAGTCACCAGGTGGAATTTGAATTTTAATTCTTACTACCCAATAAATAAACAAAAATAAAGGAAAAGGTAAAACGAAGAGACGAGAATACAACTTCAGCAAACTCACAATATCAGATCATGAGACAAGATCTTATTTTGCTGGGATGAGCAAAATAAGCATTTGCAGAAATCTCTGGAGTACAACATGTTAGTATGAATCCAAGAACTACTCTGCTTATTATTTTCTGTCAGATCATTAACCATTTGCTACACAATTTTACCCCTCGATCTATCCATGATAATTGCTCATAGAGACGTCAAGTCATATAGATGACATCTTTTAAACTATCTGCATGTCAAAGCAAATACAACTGTACCAGAAAAAGTTTTATGTTGCATTAACAGCCCAACACCCTATACTTGAGGACACAGATCATTCCATGTGTCTCAACCATAAAAGATTTAGGTCAATGGTTCATTTTTATTGATAAGTTATTGGTGAAGACTTTTGATAGCTGCAAGACTTCACTGAAACGCATAAGATCATCTTTATCCTGTGGCCTTATCAGCTAATGGAACCCCAGTGCAAAAACCTCAATAACCATATTAAAACAATTGATTCTGATAAAGAGAAGGCAGGAGGATTTGTAGGTTTCTGGACTAAAAGAGGACAAATGCCCAACCCCATGTATAAATAAAAAGGTGACTGATGACCACACACACTGTTCGACCTCTTCCTAAATGTTATGTCGTTCAAGGTTTATCCAAATTCAAGAAATACTCAAACAATTGTTAGCATGGGGAATTAAAAAGTTGAAGAAACAAAGAGGAAAAAATACTTATTAAAGACAGCCCCATTAATGTGCAATTTAGCCATCTTTGAAGGGGGAGAAAAGAAATTTAACTAGAATATCTTTTTTTTCTAAATGATAGTTGTGGTGCTCGAGCAAGCTTGCACCACTTGACTATTTCACCAGGTACCAACGCGTCTCCCCAACAAAGGCACCGAGTAATTGTGCCAACAAGGCTTAGACAAATGAAAAGAAGCCTCCTAGTGCTTTTTGTCTTTGTTAGGATTTCGAACCATGGTCTACCATGATTTTCACCCACTTCATGGACCACTAAGCCAGACACTCAGGTGCAAAAAGAATTTTAATTAGTTGATGAACACATCAGGGAGACGCTAAAGTTCATTCTTCCTTTGACTCATTTATGGATCTATGTTGCTTAGCATATATATGACCTATGAATAGAATCTGCAAGTACAGACTACAGATCAAACTAAAAGATATCCGTAGGAAGAAGAGGTCACCAGCTCATTAATCATTATCCAGCACACTTACAAGAGCAAACAGGAATTTCACCAAACATAAGATAACACTTTTTTGGAGCAAACAAACTCCCAAAACATATGTGTTTTCTTCAATACTATAGGTCAGCAGATGCTATAAACCAATATGAAAGTTGTGGTCTAACAGAGGAAGAGGGTATGAAAGAGTTCGTCCACATGACTAAATTATATTGGTGCTATCCAATGGTTACATCGAGGAAACCCAGGTGAGTAGCTACCCATTGAATAAGCATGTTTTGTTATTATAGTCGTCGGGAAACAATATTGACACCATGTTTATTTTTAGGTTGATCAGCTCAGAGGTGACTAAAATATAGCGAGACTTGAACTCTTGGTCCCTAAAGCCTTTTGAAATTACAAATTCTGCAAGTTTATTCTTGAAGCTTATAGTTCCATAAACGTATCAATGTATATTTAAAAAAAACAAAAAAAAACAAGGTCCAACTTGTACAAGTAAATCTGGCATTTCAATATCTAGCCACACATATTACAACACCTGATTTGGAAGATACAACAGAATACTAGTAAGCCAAATACCATATCTCTTACTTTGACCATTATGGAGCAAGTTTTCCTTTTAAATTTCAGTATGTGATGTGAGATGAGAAGTCACCATTTGGTGTCTCCTTGAAGCTCTTCCAATTCTGATGTGTCCCTAAAGTGACGTACTTGAAGTGAAAATAGGGCACATATGAGGCATGCTTTTCAGTAAGACTAGAAATGCTACTTAGCTCATCATTTCACCTCCTCATGCATATAGGTTAGGTCAAATACACAACAACACAAATTGATTCAACCTCATCTACAAAATGCGTACAATCTAATATAACATTTTTTATCTAACTTACTTATGCTTCTCGCAAAAAACAAAAATTTGGAACTTGTCCTACCCTTTGTTCACTCTGGACCTCTGTCCCTCTCTCTGTACACTTCTAACAATTTCATGAAGAAGTGTTCATAAAAGGGAAAAATCAAATATGGCAATGTAGTCAATCCTTTGAACGATCAGAGACTACTATTATGTGTATTGGAGGGGGGAGCACATTTTTCAATGGCCACAATTGGACCGTCTTTATAGAACTTAACAACGCTTCCAGCAAAAAAAATTGAAAGTCAACATTCCTGAATTCATTAACTTGTTAAGAAAATACTTTCATCATCTTTAGTGCTTCACTCTCTCATGAGGATATGACATAATGGTTACTATGCTTTAGATGTTTTTTCTGTTCTTTCATTCCTCCTCTTTGACTCCTCTTCTATCAATTTCATGACGAATGATATTCTTTGAAGACAATACCAAACATTGCGAAGTAATTAGCATTTGAATGTTATATGGCTGTAATATATGAAGGGGGAGGGGGGGAAGCACATCTGTCACTGGTCAGTGTTGTCGAAAAAAGTAATCACTGCATAAGCTAAGGCTGATTGGCACATTAAATAGAAGAGTATCGAATCAAAATCAAATAACCAGTGCACTAATTAGAGCACACCACATGAGAAGTCATGCAATAGTTAGTTACCCTCTTAAGTAAGTAACTGCAAACAACAAGTTGGTCATAATTGGAAGTCCGACAGCAATATAATCTGACCACTTTGTTATAAATCAGTTTAGCCAATGCATTAACTGCTCCCAACTAGTGTTCGTAGGAGGAAGGCGTATGTCGTACACATCCTTCTCTTTGCATGTCTACAAAAGGTTTGTATCCATGCCTCAAACGTGTGACCTACATGCCATCAAAGGAGCAACTCTACCTATCCCTTCCTACAGGCCTTAACCACCCAGTCAAACAGTTGCCTAGTTAATCAAAAGACCTCAAACCAAGACAGACAGAAACAGAAACAGCTGAGGAATTTACCAAAAAGAGAAAGTGGGCAACAGTTGCCTGAAAAAACTGCTGAAGAAGAACCCCTTTAACAACAGAAGCCAGTGGAACTAAATTCTTGGCATTTTCCTCTTTCCTTGTATGAAGACGATATTTATCCATGGGAGGCAATAGCTGATAAAACCCTGCATACAACCAATACACCACTATTGGGGCAAATGTCCCCATCACTTCATCACTCACATAACCCTCCCAAAACACCATTTTTTTAACCCCCTTTCCCTTTTCCCTCAATCCAACACTCTCAATTATGAAATTCCCAGCTCAAGATCTGCATACAACAAGCACACATTACAACATACACCCTGAAACAAAAATCCAAGAAAATGAAAACCCAAATAAGTTCTTGAACAAAAGATCAAATCTTTAGCCCCAACAAAGCATAGAAATTACTGGTGGTGGTTTTGGCAAACCTTAGAGAAACAATGATTGGAAATGTGTGAACAGATCTGGGGCATATGTATGTATTATTATGAGAGTTGAGCTGGGGTTAATACAATGATAGTACTTACAGTTGCGAGATTCGGCCTAATTTTTTTTTGAATTTATGATTCTGAGAGACTCGTTGGAAAAGGGAAAGGGATGACAAGAAAAGGGGCAAACAACAAAAATGGCTTGTTCTGCTTCTGTTTCTTTCTTTCTTTTCTTCTTCATTTTTTTTTTTTTTCTTGAAATAATAAAAAATGTTAATTTCACTTGAGATTTTTTTTAATGGTAAATTGTTACATTTGACTTTTTAAGAGGTGATTGGTTTCTTTCTTTTATTAGAAAAAATTATCTGTGGAAGTGAATGTGCCATAGTCTTGTACTGCAAATTATCATGAAATATATTAGTAATAAGTTTGTTTGTACCTATGTCAATAATAGCTTGGTTGATTGTCTATCTAAAATTTCAATTTATTGATAATGATTCAATTTTTTATATATAATCCTTTTTTTATTATCTCTTTCCCAATCCTAATTAAATATTAATAATAATATATTTATATGTTATATTTGCAAACTATTTTTTATTAACGTCACTATTAGAGCAAAGTTTTAAGAACATTTTTTTTATTTTCCTTTTTATTCTCTGTTCTTTGTTTTAACTTGAACAATTTTTTATCATGGCAACTATATCAATAATATGAGAACATGTATGCACATGGTTACAAGAGAAACAAAAAAAATACACATATTTCACTCTGAAACTTGAAAATAACGTTTGTTAAAAGTAGGAAAATGAAATAAGAGGAGAAATAAGTACACATGGTTCTTCTACCATTTGAAATTTTTTATTGTGGTTGAGGCCCAACCAACAATAGTTGTGTGAGGGCATTCTTTCCTTTTGACAAGTGTTTTTGTGGGCCCTTTTCTTGTTGTCATACCCACTCTCTCTCTTTCACTTCCATTTTCTCAAAATTTAGTCTTTTCCTTATCTGCATTTTTTTTCCTTTGCAAAACCCTTTTTCTATTTTATCTCTGCACCCTTTTTTAATCAATGTTTCTATAGTCTTTTTTAAGTCCTACCTCTTAGTGCAAAAAAAATATATTCATACTACTATTTTTTTATTCTTTCACAAATTCATTTGATTGACTCTTTTTTTCTATTAATTCTTGTAACACAGAGAAAAAATGAATCTATAAAAGTTTTGTTTCACATTTTAAAACGCTTAATATAAAGAAAATTTAAAAAGAAAATCTTGAACAAGAAACACAAAAAAATAATATTAACAATAATTATTGGATACATGCCACAGAAGTAGAGAATTTAACAAATATGAAAAAGAAAAGATAATTGAGTGCTTGATATCATTTATACATTATTATTAATATAAAGCACTCAAATACATTAAGTGGTTATAGAATAAGCAAAAATAAAACATATTTGATAATTAAGAATTGGGTGGTTAAAATTGAAAATTTCAAAAAATAAATTAATGACTAAAATTAAATTGTGAATTTAAATGTAATAAATAATACCGGTTGAATTTTAGTGTCTCAATTGGTTGATTATATGAATTTTTACTTTTTTGTGAAAGTTCAATTTATTTATTTTAGTTTCACTATCTTCAATCTCTTCGAATTTATTTTTTTAAAAAAATTAATTTCATCTGACATATTACTTTAATTTTCCATCAAATAAATG